>CM022670.1:27370743-27546715 GCA_012295275.1 Chrysomallon squamiferum
AAAAAAAAAAAATCAAATAATAATTTTTTACAGATTGAAAATAAAAAAAGAACAAGACAGTGTCTTGTTTTCTTTTTATATTCCAGTGTAATTATGTTGGTTTTTTATGATGCTTCTTTCATTTTATTTTATTTTTGGTTTGGTGTTTTTATTTGTTTTTATTTGTTTGTTTGTTTGTTGGTTTGTTTCATGTTTGTTTTATTATTTATTTATTTATTTATATATTTATTTATTTAATTATTTAATATTATTTACTTACGTACTTACTTACTGTTAATTTTTTTTTATGATTTATTTATTTATTTATTTATTTAATTATTAATATTTCTTTGTTACTATTGTTGTTAAATAGATAATTAACTGATGTAGCATCTGAGAGAAAAACTGGTTTCTATACATATGTACAAACACATGTATATATATACACACAAACACATAGATACATATATATATAGACATACAAATGTACATATATACATAGACACACACACATATATGTATATATCCATGTGTGTGTATGTGTGTGTGTATATATATATATATTTATATTTATATACTATTAATAAAATTAATTTTTCTACCAAGTCACCAGGTTCATGCTTATTAATTTGTTATATTTTTGGTCTGTTCTGTGATATCTAATCACTGGCTTCTCTTTCACTGCCATAACGACCGCTCTGACTACCAACATCACTGCATCTACTTACTCATCCCTCAGTCTAAGACAGGGCGACCACCCTACTTTAACAATTAACTCCACCACTGTTTTAAATTACTGCAAATTGTGGGCCCATCAGCTGTTAGGCTTAAAGCTAATAAACTCTACCATAAGTGTATGACTTGAGAGAGATTCCTACATAATTACATAACAAACTATTTTTATTTAAATCCATTATGCCTACTCACTGCAGCTGACTGATATTAGTTTACATGACAGGTTAATTCCTTTAATATAAACACAGAAATTAATAGAAATTGAACAAAAATAGTTTGAGAAATGCTTGTAAATAATTAAATTATGAACTGTATTTATTTAAAATGATTCCGTTCACCTTCGTGAATGTACTGATATTTGTAATAAAATAATTCACAATAATATAAATTCAGATGCTAAAATAAATAGCAGTTTCGTGAATAAAGAAAAATTGTTTGAGGTTCTTTTGTAATTAAATAATGAAGTATTTTTATTTAAAACAATTTCATTTAAATATTACTAAAGTGATAATTTCATCTGTTAAGTATTTTTAATGTACACACCTATATACATATACTTGTAATTAACTGTATGACAAAAATACTTTAAGATACACTTAATGTTATTAAACAGTACTTACTTAATAAAATGTATTCTATTGAAACCATTGGGTTTATTCATATATACATAAGCAACTGTGCTTATTTAAAAATACTGAATTCATTGACATAAAATTATGCAGTATGTAGTTTATAAATATGGTTAATTTATTTTAATGTACTCAGTTGTAAAACAAAAATAGTTTGAGGAATATTTATAGGTATTTACATAATGAAATGTGGTCAGTTAAAAATATTCAATTCACTGACCTATGTTTTATATCAGTTTATAAACCAGGTTAATTATGTTTAATATATACACCCATTAAATAACAACTGTGTAATAAAAATAATTCCTGAGACATTTACATTTAATAACAATAATTTAAACACAGAATTTATTGACTCAATCATTTTACATCCCTGTTTAATAATTCTTAACAGTGCTCCTTTGAATTGTTTTAATTAAACAAAGAAAAATAGAGAAATAGAAACAATGAAAGAAAAAAGGATATCAAAACAATATTGAAATTATATCATGTACACTGAACTGTATATTGTTAGCTTGAACTGAGTTAAGGAAATAGAGATAAAGTTGTGTACATCTAGCCCTGGGCAGTCTGATGTGCAAGTGAAATAAAAAGTATTCAGCACAGCTTTATTTATTGTAATGGGGTACATTTTGTTTTTCACCTGTTCCATTCCATCACAAGGAAGCAAAATGGGATAACACCTGCCAGATAACAGACTGATTTGCAATTGGATGAACTTTATGATTAAAAAAAGTATAATTATTCTGTATTTATTAACTTGTCATTTGTGCTTATAACAAATAGTGAGAATTTGTATTATGTTTGTGTGTTGTAATTTGATGCAAAATTAAAGGTTTTTGTTATATTTAGATAAAACTTTATATGCATCATATTTTTATTTTATTTTTTTCCAAAACAAGATTCTTAGAGATTTACAGACAAGACTACTGAACTCAATTTAAGATAAAAACCCTTCAGCAAATATTCACATAATTTTATGATCACAATAAAGTTAAAAGTATATGTGGAGAAGTAAAAAAATATCTAGGTACTTTTCACATAGATCATGCATGTCACTCCAGTGTACAAGGGGTGAAGCATGAAAATATCTAAATTACATATATCATGGATCAAGACTTGCTAGATAATTTTATAGTAAGGAAATTTATTTCATTTTTTTTAAAATTCAGGATCAGCTTTTATACATGTAATACGTTATTAGTATTTGTGTGTGGGTGTGTTTGTGTAGTAGATAGGTAGTTATGTACATACGTAAGTCTGCCTATCTGTCTGCCTGTATAATTAGTTTCCTTTTTTTCAGTAAAAGAATGTACAAACTGTGTTTTGTGTCACTAAAATAAAATGTTTTACTGCTGCCTGGTGACAGTTCAAGGTAATGAATGTGATCAGATCACACTCAGATCACACATTAGTGTGTGATTTATCACTCTTCTACATGCAAATAGCAGGCTACTGCTGCATCAAGTCACACAAGTGTTGTGTATGGTTATACAACCAGCATTTGCATGTGTAATAATTAACAGCGAAATGGCAACAATTTTATTGTTTATTCATTTATTTTTATATTTACTTTTTATTTTTATTTTTTTTTATGTTTTTTTTTTTTTACAAATTTTTTGTTTTGTTTTTTACTTAAATACTGAAATTCCATAAGGTATACTTCTTTATAATTCAGAAATGTCACAAGAACAGTAAATCAGTTTCTAAGCTGATGTAAATGTCAGTTTGTAAAGTCCTCCTATGTTGATAAATCTGCAGTTAGGTGATAAATTTAAGATGTAAATTTAAAACTCTTTTGTTTTAAGATGTAAAAATTCATTCCCCCTGTTGCACTATATTTTTAAAATGTTGCTTTATTTTTATTTCTAGATATATGGTGTATATCTGAATGTATATATCTTTGCATGTGAGTAAGTGTGCATTTTTGTATGTCTGTCTGAATGCACATAGGTACATTCATTTATGGATTTGTGGATTTATAGATTTATGGATTTTTCAAATGCACAAAAGCATATATGTATTTATGTATGTGTGTATGTATGTGTAAAGGTATGTGGGCATGTATGTGTGCATGTGTGCATGTGTGAATGTGTGTGTGTGTGTGTATGTGTGTGCATGCTAGTGTAGGTATGTCTATATCTGTTTATTGTATATATTTGTGTGTGTGTGTGTGTGTGCATCGATTTGTGTTTGATATTGTCTGTATAAAATGTTCAAGTTCTACATAAACAAATCAACTTGAACTGAGTTTAACTCTCTGTATCACTCTGTCCAGTACCTACCTCACATTTATCTCCAGTGGGAAATCACCCTATTGCTCAGCACAACTCTGTGTCCTAAATTAATAATTGTGTCAAAGTCGAGTGATCTTCGAGGATTATCTCTTATAATTAATCTAGGAAACTGTTAATGGTACGCTTTTCATTGTCCAGTGTTTTATTTATGAGCGTACAACACAAACATTTTTACTTGATTAATTCTTCTAAGTGCAGCCACAAATTACAGATTAACAGAATTCTCACAGATGTTGATATTTCAGCTCACCACACAAGTTTGAATTCTTAAAAGAAAATTTAAACTTAATCTATCTTCAGTAAAATTTAGTTAATACATCAATGAATTTAGACAATGCATGAACGATTTTAGATAATACACTTAGATAAATAAGTGAAGATAGATAAATGAAAGTAACATTTTATGGTATTTTACTAAACATGAATGTAATAAATGTAATGAAAAGCAATAATTAAATAAATATCTAATGTTTACAATTTAAGTCATACTTGGTATTTTTTTATTTTTTTTTTTTCTGAGCAGAAAAACAGACAGCACAACTTTTAAATGATTAATACTACTGAAGTGGGAGTATCTAATTTTGCACTAATAGTGATGGACAAGACAGCACATACCACTGCTTTAAATACAGTAGTCATATCACCATGCCTTCACTCAGCCAGTAAATCTGTTCTTTCAGTAAACCAAAATTATTCTTCAAAGTCTGCGTGTCCATTAAAAGCCAAAATCTGCTTCTTAGCAAAGTCATCATCACACACACACACACACACACACACACATGCATACACACACATATGCATGCACACACACATACACACACACACACACACACACACACACACACACACACACACACACTCGCACACTCAAATGCACACACACACACACTGACTTTAGTTCCCTGCATGTGCAGCACCATATCCAATACTGTTCAACTACAGACTACTGCTATTTTTGTTTTTATTATTATTATTACTGTCAGTATTATTGTTAGTGTCATTTTTATTGTAATTATTGTTGCTATTATTACTATTATTAGCATTATTGTTATTGTTAGTTATTATTTTTATTTTTATTATTACCATTATTATTATTATTATTATTACTATTATGATTATTATTATTATTATTATTATTATTATTATTATTATTATTATTATTATTATTATTGGCATTCCACTACAAAATATGAGTTACTCAAGAAAAGATAAATAAAAATAATGTGTTAGTGAGCATCAAGACAGACTGTCACAAACATGTCATTGCAGTGTTTAGCAGTTTTTTAACTAATCACTCTCTACACTGATCACTGTGTGTGTGTCTGGATAGGTGTATGTGTGTCTGTGTGTGTGTGTATGTACATAGATGCATAACACATACATGTTTATACATACACATGTAGTTACTTAAACACACAGGTAAACACACTTACACATGTAGGTAGTTACACTCATGTATGTTCATTAATATACTTACTTGCACTAAATAAAATAAAATAAATATCCTTTCTAGCAGTGCACTAAATTAGATAAGTTGTATTTATCAGTTTACCTTGATTGAATCTGTATCAAATATAGAACATAATTTATGTCACAGACAAAAAGTCTTTTAAGCAGCTTCGTGTATTTATTTTTCTTTTATTTGAAACCTATTCAGCCAAAATAAATCAATATATTCTATATATTTACCATTATCTTAATATTAGTCAATAATAGAACAGATTGTAAAGGAAAAAGTAAACTTTTGGATGAGTCCATCAAAAAATAATAATACATCTGCAGTAGATGTTTCTAAATATACCTTCATGATTTACTGTTTTTTGTTCTCTGAAGCAGAAGACTCACAAAACATAAAGTATGTTTGATAAATTATTTGTCTTTATTTTTTTTTTAATTTCAAAAATGCATTATTATTTTTAAAAACATCAGTATAAAATAGGATTTAGAGAGAAATAATGAAACCCAAATAAAAACCATGCAGTACACAAAATTCTATACAAAGAAAAAATGAGATTAATAATTTATTATGTCTGAATAATGAAATTTCTAATTCTTTGAATGGTATTTTCTGCATTCACTGTTTTTAAATATTTTTCTTTAAGCAAGTTGGAAACAATAAATAACATTTTTATTTCAGAACTACCTTTTTGTTTGATTTTTGTTGTTGTTGTTGTTTTGTTTTTTTCCATAATAGTTTTGTTAGTTTTTATTATTTGTTTTTTTAATTTTGTTATTTATTATTTTTATCATCTTACCTTATTTAGAAGCATAATGTTTTTTATACATATAAAATAAACATCAGATTTTTTGCCTATACCTAAAACATAAGTAAATTAAAAGAAGTCATTCAGACATTCTGATAAAGATGTGAAGTTTTAAAACATTCTGATGTTAGAGAGCAATTTAGCCTCCCATCAGTTTAATATCGGAAAATAAAACTGTTGAATGAGACCATCAATAACATTAATAATTCAGCAGCTTCTAAATTTGCCTTTACAATTTACTATTTTTTGTTCACTGAAGCAGAAGACTTCCGACAAACTAAAAAGTATATTTGATAAATGATTTAAGTCCATTATTTAATTGCTCAGCTGTATAAGTGTGTTTGAGGCCATCGGCACACAAATATTCAAGGTCAAACAAAAGATCTTGAACATGCTCCCCAAAATTTAAAATTTGGCATAGCCTGTATTGTCATTTGATGATGACTGCTTAAAAGTGTAAATAGTGAAATAGGTTTATATAAAAAAATATATAATAATAATAATAATAATAATAATAATAATATTAAAATTACCTAAAAATACAGTTTTATAAAATGTATTAATAGATGCATTTTTTTACTGGAATAGCACAGTTTACTGTTTTCAGTTTCTAGGTGGGTTTTCTGGGGATATATTTTTTAAATTATGAGGATTTTGGGATGAAATATAATTGTAATAATTGTTATTATTACTATTTTGTTAAAGTACTACTATGATAGACTAATATTTTTCATTATTTTATATTAGTTCTTTCTTTTTTAAAATAATAATCATTTATATATTAAAAATCAGGAAAAAAAATTAAAGATAATTTTACCAGCACTATAAAAGACATAATTTCACTATACAAATGTGTTCAAAATGTATATTAAAGACAATTTACATTAATGACAATCATTTTCTTCAATCTGTCTTTATCTTTCTGTATGTTTTTATTTGTTTATATATGTGTGTGTTTGTTTGTTTATTATGTGTTTGTGTTTGAGTGTATATCATGTGTATGTGTCTCTGTGGTCTATACATGTATATATATATATATATGTATGTGTGTATGTATATGTGTATATATGTGTATGTATGTATATATATGTATGTATGAATGTGTATATATTTGTATGTATGTATATATATGTGTGTATGTATGTATGTATCTATCTGTGTCAGTCGTTTTCTATTTTATTTCAGGTTTTCTCACTGTTCAGCTGTTTATTAAAGTAACTGGTCTCACTGTGTGTTTTATTCTCTCTTTCCAGGCCCCAACAACAGAACAGTTGCAGCTTTCTGGCACATGGTTTGGCAAGAAGGTGTCCATTGTATTGTCATGGCAACAGGGCTGTTTGAAAATGCAGTGGTGCGTATTAATAAGAATTACAAATTTAAATTTTATATATATTATTTATTTTATTTAGTATTACTATTATTATCACTATTATTATTATTATTATTATTATTATTAATATTACTATTATTATTATTATTATTATTACTAATATTATTATTATTACTATTATTATTATAATTATTATTACTATTATTATTATATTATTACTATTACTGCTACTATTATTATTATTATTATTATTACTGTTGTTCTTCTTATTATTACTATTATCATTATTATTCTACTTACATTCATCAGTTAAATTTTAAAGCAGCTTTTGAAAATTATTTTTTGTTAATTAAATTAATAATTATTAATCAAATATATGTTTATGTGTAATAAATAAATAAATATAAATTTTAAAATAATAAAGCTGAACAACTGAATCACAAACTTTGTGGCCCTTTAAATCTTTTACATTTTTTTCATTTTAAACAGCTTATTTATTTAAAATTAACGTTATATTTTTTAAAATTATAAATTATTAAGCTGAAATTATGACTATTAATACACACATAAAAATGTGACAGAATTTAACAAAATATATTTAGAAAATATTTAGGCCAAAATATATATATTATTCATTTTATATATATATATATAAACGAAAATGAATAATAACAAAATAAGATTATGAACTGATATTATTTTATCTTAATGCTGTCTCAGATAAACAAAAATTTGTTTTACATTTTGATTAAGACAAATTCAGCTATTTGGGGTGTTGCATTACATTTCGTGTTCAAACTACATAAATAAATAGTTCTTAATATTATAAATTGTCATGCTTATGTCATATATTTTTTAATTTAGCAACAGTGTGAAAAGTACTGGGATGATATAATAGGTGTCACGAAGTATGTGCGTCAAGGAGACATCCACATTTGGACAGATGAAAGCATTCTACTGGCTCAGCTCAATATCAGAACATTTCGAATTCAAAAGGTTTGTAAAGAAATTGTCTTATATTAATGATACGTTAATAAAATATCTATATACTTGTATACACTGATGCAATATAATTTGCAGATATACAAAATAAAGCTACACAGCTTTATGTACTGATATATATATAATAAATATATAATATATGTATTTATAAGTAGATTAATATAAGAATTAAGAATATGTAAGTTATATGTTGAGTGATATATAGAATAAAGATATATAGTTATATGTAGGATAATATATTAGATTAAGATATATAATTATATGTTATATAAAGAACAAACGTTTGTAGACTGACAAGTAGATTAAAACATATATAGATATAATGGTATGTAAACTAACAGGTAAACATATTTAGACTGATAAATAGGTTAGAGATACACAGATGTCTGTAGACTAAGCAGTAGATTAAAAATATACTACTGACAGTCAGGCTAAATAAATATATACAGATGCATATGAACAGACTGATAGATTAAAGATACATAGATTTACAGGTAAATGTATATATGTTAATATAATATTTTATAGACTGTCAGAGAGAATAAAGATATATAACTACATGATGTCTAAATCATAATTCATATGTTTACATATATACTTTTAAAATAATATTTACTTCCAAACATATTAAAGTATACATATTTATGTATTATTAGTTTCATTTGTTTGTTTATTTATTCATCGTGATAAATAGGGGAAAAAATCAATTTATATAAAATTTATTTATTTACCTGCTTATTTATTATGATCAATACCTTTTTGCCATTTATTATTATGTATGTCTCTTTATTATGATAAATGGGAAACCTAAAATGTACTTAGATTTAAGAACTATTTTTTTATTATTATGATAAACAGGAAAACCAAATTAATATATATTTTGCATATTATTTATGTTTTTTATTATGATAAATGGAAAAGACAAAATGGTTACATATTTATATATTATTTATTTTCTTGCTTATTAATTGTAATAATAGGAGGAATTAAATTTTATATTTATTTATGTATGTAAGTGAAACATAAATTTATATTGTCAAAAAATGTTTCTTCCATATTTAGTAATGTGTAATTTTGGGTTATGCTGTTTTGTTAATTGAAGTGGTTAATTTTAGCAAAGATTTGTTTTTGCAAAAGTTAGTTTAAATATAAATATTTTACCAGTATTTAAATATTTATTTATTTCTTTTTCTTTCATATTGCTTTTATTTATAGTGATTTATATTACTTTTAATTCAATTATTTAGTTTAAAAATTTTTTATTTTATATTTATATTGCATTGTATATGCTAATAAATAAATAAATTGCACAACACATTTAAATTAATTAAAAAGTAATAATTATAATAAGACAATTTAATTAATATAATGTAATAAATAACTTAATATAGATAAAAATAAATAATAAATTTAGAAAATAAATAATAAATTTTAAAAGAAATAATAAATTTTAAAAATAAACAAATATTTTCTATCACCTTTTTCAGTCTTCTTCTTCTTCTTAATTTTTCTAAAAATAAAATATAACAACTCTTTAAATTTTTGACTGTTTAATGGCTATTTCCTTTATTCATATCCTTGAGAACATCCACTTCCATCGAATTTTAAGCATTTATTTTGTCTTTCTTCAGTCTGATCTATTACTTTCTAGAAATGATATGCAATCAATACTAGAAAAATGACATTAGAAATAAAATATGATTTATATTTGCTGATATTAAAGTCAGAAGATTTACTGCAAATAAAAATTAATCTATTGATCATTAATGTGTAAAATTAAGACTTTTCTCTGCATATTTTCCTTCTCAAGTTTTTTGGTGTTTTTGTTTTTTAAATACTAAATCACATAGTAAGTCTATAGGATGATGCTCTTACCACTTGCTTTAAACTTTTTACTGAAAAAAAGGTCTTTTTAATTATTTCTTAAATTTTAATTATAATGTGCCTAATTTAATCTTGAAAATTATATCAATGAAAGGAAAGTATTCCATTCTGCGTGTTTTGTTTTTTAAATCCTGGATCCAGTGGGTTTTATCATTACCAATTGAAATCTGTTGATGCATAATAAGTGAAATGAATTGAAAATACTCTCTGTTCCTTTAGCAGAATGAGATTAAACTTGTCATGAACAAAACACATAAAATATCAGAAATATCTGTCAGACAGACAATGTGCAAATAAAACAACAAAATTTCAAATTTCATTTGTTATAATCATAAAATTTTTATTTGTTACAAAAATATTATTTGTCATGATATAAAATTCCACTTGTTACAGATATAAAATGTCTGTTGCCATAAATGTGATACATATTAATTTTTATCACAGTATAATTATTTGATGTTTTTATAACATTTCATTTATCCTCAAGAAACAGTTTGCAAAAAGTAAGATTCTTGCTAAATATATCACAGCCAACAGGGATCAATTTTTGAATTACTAAATAAAAAAATAGTAATAAAAATTAAAAATAAAAAACCCAACATAACTTTGAATAATCACATTTTGACATTTCTGGATCTTAAAAAATTATCCAACAATTTTTTTTCTTTAATTGCAGCAAATAAAAAAAAAAAATGATTAAAAAGCAATTAAAGATAGGTTTGCTGCAGAAATGACATTTTTAATTTGTTATTTTACACTGGGCATTTTGTAACAGTTTTATTACTGTCCTTTTTTTAAAATGTTGCTGAATTATTTTGATTTGTTTTGTTTACCAGGAAGGGAGTTCCGAGCAGCGAATAGTCAAACACTTTGAGATGATTGGTTTCCATGACAATGAGAGTACAGACACTGGCCTCATTCTGGATGTAAGGAGGCGAGTGAATACGTTCATGAAAAGAACTACAGGGCCTGTTCTCGTCCACTGCAGGTATTACCTGTGAACACCTTTTCATTAACGTTTATTACCTGTGAACACCTTTTCATTAACGTTTATTACCTGTGAACACCTTTTCATTAATATTTATTACCTGTGAACACCTTTTCATTAACTTTTATTACCTGTGAACACATTTTCATTAACTTTTATTACCTGTGAACACCTTTTTGTTACATTTTAGTATCTGTATATACCATTTTTTTACATGCAAATACCATTAACTTTTATTACCTGTGAACACCTTTTCATTACAGATGCATTTTATTACATGAAAATTCCATTTTACTACATGATGCCATTTTGGTACCTATATATACCATTTTGTTACATTTTTAACTTTTATTACCTGTGAAAACCTTTTTGTTACATATAGATAACATTTTGATACTATAAAATGTCATCTTCATAGATACCATGATTTTCTTTTGTTTACAGGTAAACACACTTTCTTTACACAGACACCATTTTATTATTACCTATAAGATCATTTTGTTATATACATATACCATTTTATTACCTGTAAATCTCTGTATTTACATATAGATATCATTTCATTACTTTCCCATGCCATTCTGTTACTCACAGATGCCATCTTATCACCTGCATGTATCTTTATTTATTTTTTTACTTATGCTAATACCATTTTATTCCATATGCATATCATTTTCTTTAGCTGTAAATATCATCTGAAGCATATATTTAAATACCAATTTTTAATAGTTATTTTGATATCTATAAATATCACTGTTGCATTTCATTTTATAGTGGGTATTATCTTAATGCTTATGGACATGTTTTCACAAAATAAAAGTAGCCTATTATTACTTCATCAATGTGATTTTATTACCAGTAGAAGTGATTGCTAACAGTATATTCTGGGTACATTTTCCGAGTGAACCATTTTAATACATTATCTAAGGCTATATTACGTTGTGAACTGAACATTATTTTATGTCAGGCAGACACTTACATTGTCTGTGCATTATTTCATTTACTGCTTTGTTGTGGAGACTTGTCTCTGAAAAATAGAATGTTCTGGAAATAGTACGAAACACAGAGCAAGATTAAAAATAGTATAATAATGTCTGTAATTAATTGCTTCTATATACAAAAGTCACAAAGATATTAAATATAAATTTATAATTACACAAAAATAATATAATTAAATAATATTACATGTTTTTAATTACACCAAACTATTAAAGGTTTTTATTTATATCAATGACACTTTAATGTCAGAGTTATATATTGTAAACAAATCAGTGAAAGGTTTTTTCTCTTTTTAAGTTGTTAGGTTTTTTTATAATTCACATAGTAATTTTAAGCTTAAGCTGACACTGAGATTGATGTTCAAAATAATTTTGATTTTAAAAAAGATTCTCTGATGGTTTATCATTACAGAAGTTATTAAACATATATTTTTTAACTGATAATGAATGAGTCAGTATGATGACACCAGTCAAATGAGCTGATGTTAGCACTATGTTACAGTGTTTCTCATTGGTTCAGCAAGATAATATTTTCTTTATGACTGAAATAATTTTTTTAAGAAATACTTTTTAAAATGAAAGAAAAAAAAAGAAAATGTTATTTTAATGCTATTGGTATTTTGTGAAGGTTAATTAAAAAAAATAATAATGTGATTTTTAGAGAATGGAGTGTGGAAAAATAATTTTCTAATCAAAAAAAAAAAAATTAAAAACACACAAAACCACAAATATACAAGAAGAGATATCATGAAAAGAGTGCTATTTTATAGAATTATTTTTGATACTGCTTATTGAGTGGATTAAAATTTCAAAAATCCCTCATATGAATAAAACAAAATCCACAATGATTTTAATTTCAGATATAATTTTAATCTAAAAATTTGTTTCATAAAAATCTTTAATTCAGTTCTAAAACAAAAATATACGTACATATGGTTAATCTTCAACCAGTCCTGTCTCCTGAGATTACCATTTTTATAAGTGTCGTCTGCCTCAGGTCAAAGCCTTGTAACAACTGTCCAGGTTATTTAAGTCGAAGATAAAATAATAATTATTCAGTTTTACTTAGTAATGCCTATTTTAAAATTAAAATATATAGGTTTATGATCATTGTTTTAATTTCTACATGTTAAAACCAAAAAAATTCTGAAGAACAGAGGATGTAGGAGAATATACTTAAGAAATCAGCCATTGGAAGTAAAAAAGCAGAAACACCTGATATTGTGTGACTGCAACAATGTCCATCATACTTGGAATCTATCAGTATTGTAGCATCAGACATTATTCATCAGTTCAGTTATACAGTGGTATATTACAGTGGTCAAGACAACTATATAAAGATCTAACTGGACAATATCAGAGCATATCTAGATCAACAGGCTGAAATAAAATATGTTAACAAGAAAAAAAAGGCCAGTGTTTTAATTGATATTAGTCATAGTCTGTCAAACTCTAACTGTGCTGCTATTTTCTCCAAAAGTCAGGGACAACTGTACTGGAATCTGACATGTCCAAATCTGTTGGATGAAACCTAAAGACTTTTTAAAATTTGTTTTTATATGAGTGACTCATCCATTAGATTTTCAAAAGACTAGACAGACATTATGATTTTGTAATTTGCAGCACAGTCAGTATGCTCATACTGACATTAATATCAAGTAACACTGTTGCAACACTGACAGTGAAATAATCCATAAACCAGTGTTGTAATTCTTGCCTGATGAGTCAGGTTCAAACCTCAGGAGTGGACAGCATTGGTTGTTTTCTTCCAGCCAATGCCCACAGGTGTCCACTATAAAAATATCAGGTCTTCTCTGCAAAGATCACATGCCTCTAATTAGTGAAAGTAGCCCATAATTTTATGGCAATGAGCTTATCATTAATTTTGTTATGTGTTGTATATTAATAACAAGGTGGATAATGTCATTCAAGTGCAAAAAACTGAGCTATTGATAATACAGAGGCATGATACTGAATTGATGAAAATGGCATACAACACTCTGGAAATTCTATCAATATTCTGTGTATTACTGTAGAGCCATGGGAAGCAGAAGGGGTAATATCCAGTCAAAATGTATTCATTCATTGCTAGACAGCTAAAGTAGTTTAACACAAATATAACAAAGATATAGTACATGCAGATGTACATACATAATATAAAACATTAAGACTTTAAAAATAAAATGTGTATCTTTTTTTATATATAATGTGTACTGAAGATGAGACAAAAATACTTTTTAAAAAACATATTTACTCTTCAGTTAATTTTTTTCAGATAGTTTTGAGCTGTATAGTTATTCCACTTCAGTAAGCTACTGACAATAATGCAGTGCTACAAACATTAGTCTCTGCTCAGTAAATTAACTAGTGCATAGTTAACATCACACAGTAATTATTTACACAGATGTTCAGAGTTAAACTGTTCTGTCAGTTTTGTAAGTTCAGACTATAATACTGTCATCTAAACAATGCTTCCAGTTCAGTCAACATCAAACAATGATATTCTGAATTCTTGAGCAATTACAGAAAATAAGGCTCTACCTGAATGCTCTGAATTAAATTGTCCTTCCAGTTCAGTAACTTCAGACAATAATACTGTCTTTTAAACAATTCTTCCAGTTCTGTAAGCTTGATATGCTGGGTTACATTATTCCTAGGTAACTTCAGAAAATAAGGTTCTTCCTGAATGTTATTACTTAAATAATTCTTCATCTTCAGTAAACTCCACAGAGTAACACTGAGAATTAAATAAAACTTAAAACAATAAACTGTACACAGAACATGCTTATGGCTTTATCATTTAGTAACTGATCAGTTCATCGCTATATATGACATACATACTTATTTTTTATTTTTCCTTCTTTCTTTTCTTCTTTTTTGTTTTAAATAATTTTTAATTTTATTACTCATTTTTACAGTTAATCAAAAAAGTAGAAAAGATTTAACTGTCAATTAATTTAATATCTATAACTCTCTGTTTTATGTTTAATTTGTACAGATGTAGAGGATGTAGAAAATAATGTTTTATTGTCAGATAACTGATGACTAATTCTTTATGTGACATATCAGCTGTTCTTTTTAAACGGTTTTCCTCTTTGCTGCAGAAATAATATTTAGATTATCAGTTTATGCTTTATGTAACAGTCAGCTCACCATTTGTACAACAAGCATTAAATCTTATTTTTTGTTATTAATTGTTACTAATTATTAATTAAGGATTCAACTTTCAAACATATTCAGGGAGGTATGTTTTATTTGATGTTTGTGTTTTACAGAGGAATAGTACTTTGTTTATCACTTAATACTTTGTCTGACATGTCTCACAGGTGTGGAGGTGGGAGGACAGCTGTGTTCATTGCTGTGGATTACTGTCTCAAACAGCTGCAGGCTGAAGACAGGGTGGATGTCTACAGCTGCGTGCTGCACCTGAGACGCTTTCGCAAAAACATGGTCAGGTCCTTGGTATGTCTGTTTTAACACAGTTAGCAGTGGACTGACAGAGAGATGGATGAATGGAATGACAGTGAACTGAAAGTGAGATGGAATAGTGGTATGACAGTGAACTGAAAAAGAGATGGAAGAGTGGTATGACAGTGAACTGAAAGAGAGATGGATGAATGGATTGACAGAAAATTGACAATGGATTGACAGAGAGATGGAAGACTGGAATGACAGTGAACTGAAAATGAGATGAAAAAGTTATATGAAAGTGAACTGAAAGTGAGATGAAAGAGTTGTATGTCAGTGAACTGAAAGTGAGATGGAAGAGTGGTATGACAGTGAACTGAAAGTGAGATGGAAGAGTGGAATGACAGTGAACTGAAAGTGAGATGGAAGAGTGTAATGACAGTGAACTGAAAGTGAGATGAAAAAGTTATATGAAAGTGAACTGAAAGTGAGATGAAAGAGTTGTATGTCAGTGAACTGAAAGTGAGATGGAAGAGTGGTATGACAGTGAACTGAAAGTGAGATGGAAGAGTGGAATGACAGTGAACTGAAAGTGAGATGGAAGAGTGGAATGACAGTGAACTGAAAGTGAGATGGAAGAGTGGAATGACAGTGAACTGAAAGTGAGATGGAAGAGTTGTATGTCAGTGAACTGAAAGTGAGATGAAAGTGATATGACAGTGAACTGAAAGTGAGATGGAAGAGTGGAATGACAGTGAACTGAAAGTGAGATGGAAGAGTGATAAAGTGAGATGAAAGAAAGTGAACTGAAAGTGAGATGGAAGATGGAAGTGGAATGAATGATAGTGAACTGAAAGTGAGATGGAAGAGTGGAATGACAGTGAACTGAAAGTGAGATGGAAGAGTGGAATGACAGTGAAATGAAAGTGAGAAAGTGGAAAGAGTGGTACTGAAAGACAGTGAACTGAAAGTGAACTGAAAGTGAGATGGAAGAGTGGAATGACAGTGAACTGAAAGTGAGATGAAAGAGATGATGAAAGTGAGAAGAGTGATATGACAGTGAACTGAAAGTGAGATGGAAGAGTGTAATGAACAGTGAATTGAAAGTGAGATGAAAAAGAGTTATGAGATGAAAATGACAGTGAACTGAAAGTGAATGAAAGAGTGATATGACAGTGAACTGAAAGAAGAGTGAAAACTGAAAGTTGGAAGAGTGAATGACAGTGAACTGATGTCAGTGAACTGAAAGTGGAGATGGAACTGAAAGTGAGATGGAAGAGTGACAGTGAACTGAAAGTGAGATGGAAGAGTGGAATGACAGTGAACTGAAAGTGAGATGGAAGAGTTGTATGTCAGTGAACTGAAAGTGAGATGGAAGAGTGGAATGACAGTGAACTGAAAGTGAGATGGAAGAGTGGAATGACAGTGAACTGAAAGTGAAAAACTGAAAAGTGAGATGGAAAAGTTGTATGACAGTGAACTGAACTGACAGTGAACTGAAAGTGAGATGGAAGAGTGGAATGACAGAAAAAGTGAGATGGAAGAGTGATATGACAGTGAACTGAAAGTGAGATGGAAGAGTGGAATGAACTGAAAGTGAATGGAAGAGTGAATGACAGTGAACTGAACTGAAAGGAAAGAGTGAGTGGAAAGTGAGATGGAAGAGTTGAATGACAGTGAACTGAAAGTGAGATGGAAGAGTGATGGAAGATGGAAAGAGGGAATGACAGTGAAATGAAGGTGAGATGAAGAGAAAGATGTCAGTGAACTGAAAGTGAGATGGAAGAGTTTAATGACAGTGAACTGAAAGAGATGGAAGAGATGGAAGAAAGTGATATGAAAGAGTGGAGTGAACTGAACTGAAAGTGAGATGGAAGAGTGGAATGAATGAACTGAAAGAACTGAAAGTGAGATGAAAGAGAAATGAAATGGAATGACAGTGAAAAAAGTGAAGGAAAGTGAGATGGAAGAGATGGAAGAGTGGAATGACAGTGAAATGAAGGTGAGATGAAAGAGTTGTATGTCAGTGAACTGAAAGTGAGATGGAAGAGTGGAATGACAGTGAACTGAAAGTGAGATGGAAGAGTGGAATGACAGTGAACTGAAAGTGAGATGGAAGAGTGGAAAGAGAGTTGTGAACTGAAAGTGAGTGAACTGACAGTGAACTGAAAGTGAGATGGAAGAGTGGAATGACAGTGAAATGAAGGTGAGATGAAAGAGTGGAATGACAGTGAACTGAAAGTGAGATGGAAGAGTGGAATGACAGTGAACTGAAAGTGAGATGGAAGAGTGGAATGACAGAAAATTGACAATGGATTGACAGAGAGATGGAAAATTTGTTATATGATCTATTTATTTGTTGTTGGTTTTTTTAAATTTTTATTATTAGAATACATTTTTTACTGGGCTGTATATTATTTTATAGTATTGACATAATTAAATTCTGTTACATGACTATTTGTCAGTTACTAGAATGTTTTATTAAAAATCTGATTTGTTTTACAGTTATTTACTACATTCCACCACTAATATTTATTAATATCTGATGCAGGGTCAGTACTGTGTGATCTATGACACTCTAGCTATGCATCTCCAGTGTGGATCTACTGTCTTCCCAGCCTCTCTCCTGCCTTCTATCTATCACAAATTCTATTCCAAAGATGTTGACCCAAAATTACGAAGACTTGATCAGGAATTTCAGGTACTAATTCCAGCATAACTATCAGAACAATTACTGACTTTTACGAAAGCAGGGCATTCTAATTTTGTCTAAACTTTAATCATTAAATTAATTATATCAATCCATCTTTGCCTTCTTCCAGTCATTATTATTTTTTTGATTTAACAAAACCTATTTAAAGAAATGTTTTATTCAAAATGTTACGTATTAGGACTATATGAAGATAATGAAATTATAATGATTATGATGATGATGATGATAATAGTAATAATGATGTTGTTATAGATGATGAAGACATTTTTTAACGGTGAAATTCAGTTTCTTTAACAATTTCAGTTTTAATTGCTCTTCAAATATATAAAATAATTTTTAAAATTTGAATGACTAAAATAATTCATAAAATTGCTTTTATAACAGCTATATAAATATTCTGATAGGATCCTTTTTCTTAAATTCTTTTAAAAAAGTCATGTGTATAATGATGTATAATTAGCATTGAAACTACTGTACATACATTCTAAGAAATTTCCTTTTTGTTAAATATTTAAAATGTAAAATCTTGCTACAAATCACCATTGAATCATTTGGGATATCTTGATAATTAGCACATAAAAAAAACGGAGAGAGAATGATCATTACCCCCCACAAAAATCAATAGCAGGAGATTCAAACTTGCGTCATGAGCTTTTCTTTATTGCAAATGAAAGATTTATAAAGGGAAGCTGTTGATCTTAACTTAGCAGAGATATGCTCTATTGATTTGGTCTGATATTGTAGCACATCTTACATGAGAGTTGAGATTTTAAAAAGATTTAAAAAGAAAAAAGAGGGTTAAAAAACCTATCAGTTTCATCTGTGAACTTTGAGCAATTATTCAAGTCTATTTTGAGAGTTATATTTAGCTCTGTATGAAATTCAGTTTGACATGATTCAGACATCAGTGATGGAGTGTGAAATATTGTGTGCTGTGAGGATTCATTTGTCAATGTCTTAATTTGTATTTTGGTGGACGTCTTTTATTCAGTATTAATACACTTTCCATCTCTATCCTCTTCTGGATACTTTAATATTTTTTTTTATCTTTTTTCTTTTTGTCTTTGTGTTAGTTCTTCATTCCTCTCACTTTTTCATTATATGCCTTCTTCTCTCTCTCTCTCTCTCTCTCTCTCTCTCTCTCTCTCTCTCTCTCTCTCTCTCTCTCTCTCTCTCTCTCTCTCTCTCTCTCTCCATCCACACCATCTCTTTCTACATCTTTCTCACTCTCTTGTTTGCTCTTTTCTTTCATGGATCATTTTCCCAAATCAAAATCTATCAGTCAAATCTTGCCCTCTTGATATGCATATCTTTTTCAATGCAAGTATATGAAGGTTGTGTGCATCTGAATAGTCTGTGTGTGCATGTGTGTGTCTGTGTGTGTGTGTGTGTGTTTTGTGTGTGTGTGTATATGTGTGTTTGTGTGTCCTGTGATATTTATAAGCTCAAAACATATTTATTATTACCCCATATACATAAAGTTTATATCTTTAACTAGAATCTACAAAGGATTGTGCAGACACTTAGTGTCGGTGACTGTGCCAGTGGTCACAGAGTGGAGAACAGAAGTAAAAGTAGAGACATCATGATGCTTCCACGTGAGTCTAACCAGCTTGTGACATACGCTTATTTCTCTTACACACAAACACACACACACTTACATACTAACAGTACTCACATATATTCATATACATAGTTGCTCTCTCTCTCTCTAAATGTTACATGTGTGATTATTTAATTAAGGTTACAGTTTGTGTGTGTGTGAGTTTAAATAATTAAAGAGAGAGAGAAAGAGAGAGAGAAAAAGAAAGAGATAGATAGAGAGAGAGAGAGAGAGAGAGAGAGAGAGAGAGAGAGAGAGAGAGAGAGAGAGAGAGAGAGAATTTTATCTACAGACATAGACAGAGATATATATGTTACAGAATGTAATAAAGTGTCAAGATTCTACAAGAAAAAAAGGAACCTCTATATATGCATTAATATGTTGGTATATTTTATTCACTTTACTTAATGTATATTAACTTTATATTTCAAAACCAATTTTCATTAATGAATGCACCAGATATGTTATTTATATAATTAAATAAATGTAAAAGCCATGAAAAAGAAAATGAAAATAAAAATAATAATAATATTAATATAATAATAGTAATAAATAAATAATAATAACACCTATGTTTTACCAGACAGATAAAAATAAAATTAATTTTTATGAAATTTTTCTTTTATTTCATAGCTGAACGTGCAAGGCCTTATCTGATGACAAGTGATTCATGTGAAAGTGGGACAGATTTCATTAATGCAGTTTATATTGATGTAAGTACTTCATACGTATAAACAGATGGAAAATTTGTTTTTCTTCACAAATTTGTTTTAAATAGAACTCAATTTAACCTTGCTGTTAACCCTGTCTAAGCATCAGTAAAAAAACGGAAGATACAATTTAAATATATAAATATTTAAATAGTTTTTTCTGAGACTTAAAATAAACACCAAATTAGGTACGTACCTAGTAATATTACTTTAATTTAACAATAATTTGGATATGTGATTTGTGTTGTTTGTGAATTTACAGAAAACTGTTTTGATGAAGGTGTTTTGAATAAAAATTTGTTTGGACATCTTGATTTAAGCTCATTGTTAAATTGCTCAGACTTAAAAATAACTTTCTCTAATTTAAACAGACAATTGTTATAAAGGTTTATTATTTTTATTTTTATCATCTTTTCATTAATTGATTATTATTATTATTATTATTATTATTTTTTTTTTTTAATATGTAATTTTTTTTTATTATTATTATTTTTTTTTGTGTGTTTAAAAGAAATCCTAATATTTACTTTTTAACAGTAATATAGTAATAAATGCTTTCCGCATCCATTTCTATAATATATTATTAATGTTATTTCTCCCAAAACAAGGCTAATATCATGAGAAATATTTTCCAGGGTTTTCATCAAGAAAATACATTCCTAGCAACCCAGTGGCCAAAGAAAAACACGATAAATGACCTGTGGAGACTGCTGTATGACTACAAGATTAATACTCTGGTTGTTCTCAACGACATAAAGTACAATCGGGTACGGTCTATGTGTATTATGTTCTTTCTGAGTAATTTTCACCCTTTTAATGAGCACCACAGATAATTTTATTTCCATTTCATTCTTTCTTTATTGTAATATTTTTAACTTCTTTTCCTTTTATTATTATTATAAATTTTTATTTTTATTTTTTTGTTATATAAAAAAAAAATAATAATAAAAAAAAATAAAATGTTCCGTATTAATATTATTTTTATTTATTAATTTATTTATTATTATTTTTTCTTTTCTTTTTTTGAGCTGTGTGTTCTGTATTCATATATCATTGTTGTTATTATGATTATTATTGTTGTTATTATGATTATTATTGTTGTTATTATTATTATTACTGGTATTGCTATTTATTTATTTAGCTAGTTTGATTCCTTTGTTCATTGCTCTTTAGACACATATAATCAGTTTTAGATCCTGTGTTACTTTATCACTGTTTTTAACAAAACCCACTAGTTTGTTGTTATTGTATTTTGTGGGTTTTTTAAGTCTTATTATTTTACTTTAGCAATTTTCTTCTTTGGTAATTAACACTCTTTTAATGACAATAACTAATTTTTGTTTTTTGTTGCAATTCTCTTGTTTTAAGTAGGTTTGAGTGTGTGTTTTTTTTATGTTTTTGTTGTTTGTTTGTTTGCATTATTTATTTTATTTTTATTTTTTATTATATGTTATAATGTTACACCCAGATAAAATAAGATTTTAAAGATATTCTGAAATATTTTGTAAACTAATTCATGTTGTTATTTATTAAAAAACATTTTTTTAAAATATATATATATATATGTATATTAATAAAAATAAAAATAATAATAATATATATATATATATATATATATGTTTGATTAATTTTCTGTAATGCTGTTCACCTTTGGTTATTGAGAATTGTTAACTTTCATGTTTTTAGTTTTTGATGGTTTCTATTTTTCTTTACCAATCTTTCTTTCTTTTTATCATTTTATTATTATTATTATTATTATTATTTTTATTATTATTATTTTTTATTATTATTATTATTATTATTATTATTATTATTATTATTATTATTATTATTATTATTATTGCCAGCACATTCATGTTTTAAATTAATGGAATCTTATATGTATTAAATAATTAACCATTATATTCACATTTGTAAAGATATTTTCTTTTTAAAATATTTTGTTTTCTTCATTTAAATAGGCCAACAGTTGCTGGCTTTTATATATATATTTTTTTTTTTTATGTACAGTAACTGGATTCATATACAAAATCCATTTAAGCTTTAAAAATCTATTTATTTTGGTTATATAATCTTTTCTTTCACAGTTTCTCATTTTGTTAAAAAAAATTAATAATAAATAAAATAAAATAAATAAGTAAGACAAAAGTAATTTATGTACTTTTAAGAAATAACATATTATTTCTTTCACTGTTTGAAATTTAAACTGTTTCTCTTCAGAACCAACAAAGAGCAGAGAACAACATGAGCATTTTGTTTATGTGAAAAATAAATCTTAATACGAAACAGATTACTTTTTAGATTACTTTTTTCATTTTTGTGGTGGAACCCAATACCTTATTCATCATACTTATCTGAAGAGAAGTTATTAACTTTAATACACGTAAAATTATACTCTGTTAACGACTTTCACTGGGGATGAGGTTTTAGCTTTGTGATTACAATGTGCATCTGATGAACGATGGTTTCAATGATCAGTCCTTCAGAATGTCACCGTTAGCCTATTTTACACTTTTACCAATGTATGGAAGTATCAATTGCAGTAGAAAACAGGGTCAAATGTGGTGATGTTTTTATTCTTTTAATTTGTAGAAATATCCAAGATTCTGGCCAAAAGAACTTGATCTGGAGGAGAAATATGGTCCTATTGTAGTGAAGTATTTGGGATGTGGCAAATATCCTGAACTTGTTATAAGAGCTTTTGCTATTCACAAGGTGAAATAAACATTTACAATACATACACTTAAGTCAGACAGACATGTAAAAACAACTTTTAATGTGTTTTGTTTTGTTTGGTTTATTTTTGTTTATTTGTTTGTTTTTTTATTTAAAACTTTTAATGTTTTATTCTTGTTGTTGTTGTTTTTTTAAAACTTTTCATCCAAAATCATATAAAACAACTTTTTGGGTTGTTTTCACTTTTCACTTTTTTAATTTAAATGTTTTAACTTATTTGTGTTTTATTTATTTATTAATTTATTTATTTATTTATCTTTTATTCTTTATTTAATTAAATATTTAAATTTTGTTGTTATTGTTTTTAATTAATTAATTAATTAATTTATTTTTTTATTATGTAGCCATTAAAAAATGTTATTTTATTTTATTTTATCTTGTTTTGTTATTTAATTTGCATTTGTTTATTTATTTCATTTTATTTATTTTAATTATTTATGTTCAAAGTATTACTAATGCATATTGTATCTTTTTATTTTTCTTGATTTGTTGTAGTATTAGTAAATATAATAATAATAATAATAATAATAATAATAATAATAATAATAATAATAATAATAATAATAACAAAAACAACTACAACAACTACAACAACAAGACCAATAATAATAACAGCAACAATAATAATATTAAATGTATCTATTGTTGTTGTTGTTACAAAAGATACAAACTGCATTAGTAATATTTTGAACAAATAAATTATTATTATTATTATTATTATTACATTTAATCTAAAGTGACATTGAGTACTTATTCTGAATATTTTAACATTAATGTACATATACTTCTGTTGTATGATATTATTATTATATAATAATATTTATTTTTGAAAGACTTTGTGAACATTTTGTTCAGTGACTCAGTCTTAGGAATATATTTCTACTATTCTGTCATACAAAAGAGATTATAATTTTGTTTCAGTGATTGTCTCTCTTGTTAAAATGATGTCACCAAAAAAATGTTTTTTGAAAAATGTCTTTCTACTTGTATCCAAGAATTATACTATTGTCATATTTTAATATTAGAAAATAATGATGTTAGTAAGTAAACAAAATTTTCTCACATATATGATAACATTTTAGTTACAAATATTTCTATTTTAAGAGATAAAGGTGTTTTCCTTTTTGACAGATAATTATATTAATGTTGAAAAGAAAAATATTTTATATTTGTATGTGTGTGTGTATATATATATATATATATATAATTTAAATAGATATAGCTGCTATAGCTTACCATGAAGTACATTTTAGACATATTTAAATTTTTATATAAATATGTTTACAGCTTAAGATACAAATGCATTTTTTGGATAAATATATTTGTTTGATTAAACATTTAAATTTTTTAAATAGATATTTTTATGGCTTAAAATACAAATAAAATTTAGATAGATATATTTTCAAAGAAAATAGATTTTAGATAGATATATTTAAATTTTAAGATAGATATGTTGACAGTTTGAGGTATAGATACATTTGTTAGATATATTTTCTGAGGAAGTACATTTTAGATAGACATTTTCAGTGAAAATACATTTTAGACTGATATATTAAAAATTTTAGATAGACATATTTTCAGAGATACATTTTCTTTCCAGAGTAAACTTAAATATACTCTTCCAACTGCTTTACTGTCAGTGGCAGCAGAAACAGGGGTAACTACTGCTCTTGTTTTCTTTCTACTCTCTTCAGCATACATTGCTTTGTAGACTTCTTCTGAATAGAGATAGTTGTTTGGAAAACATTTTTAAAAATTTTTTTATAGATATAAAATTTTGAAAAGGACGAGTTCCCAAAACATAAATTATTTGTAAGTAAGTGGGTTTTGGGGGTTTTGTTTATAAATTTAATTTAAATTATTTATTTTGTTTTATTTTATTTTATTTTAGTTATTTCTAATTCATTAATTTAATTAATTAATTAATTTATTAATTTATTTATTTATTACAATTATTTAATTTTTTGTTATCAACATTTTACAATCTATTATTATTATTGTTATTGTTAATGTTATTTTATTTATTATTTTATTTTATTTTGTTATTTTGAAGTTTGTTTTTTTGCTGTAACTAAGTATTCAGCAGAAGTCAACAAATTTTGCAGTTTGGTTTACCATGATGTAGGCTGAAGAATATTTTCTTTGTCTTCTATCTTTTTACCTTTTTATTACCTGAAATTAATTTTTTACATTATTTTTCTTTAGTGAGCACAGCTTACCTAATTTAAATCACCTTTTATCATTATATGAATTACTATTATTTTATTTGCTTAATTAAGAACTATATTATTATTATTATAATTATCATATTATTATTGTTATTATTATTATTATTATTATTATTATTATTGTTATTATTATTTATTACTATTATTATCGTTATTTGTATAATAATAATAATTATTATTATTATTATTATTATTATTATTATTATTATTGCAGTTACTATTAGTATTTATTTATTGTTATCATCACTGTCATCATCATTATCATTAAATAATGGGGGTTTTATTTTTAAGATTTTTTATAGTTTAATTAGTACTATATTCATTAGACTAAAATGTTTAAAGGTGTAATTTTAATGATTTATACTAACTAGAATGTTTATTTTTTTTCCATTTATTATTAGGCTTTTTCTTCTTTTTTTTTTTTTTTTTTTTAACAACAAAGAGGTTGTTTTCCATTCTCTCTGATAAATAAAACTAAAAAATGTTTAAAATTAGATTTTTTGGTTATATAAAATTGTTTGTTGCACATCTAAATAGGTATATTTGAAAGTGTAAATTTTAATGTAGTGTTTGATAATATAGTTTAGGAGTCGCATATTTTTGTAGATTTTCTTCTTGTTGTCATTGAATGAAAATTTCATTTTAATGAAAACATTTATATGCATGTTTGTCATCCTTACCTTTGTAGTTTTTTAGAACATTTTTAATATTTTTATTTTAGTGCAGAATAAAGAATTTGTACCAAAAAAAAATGTAATTTAAAAAAATAAATAAATAATTATTATTGTAAAAAGACTACAAAGTTACAAAATAAAATAGAAAGAAAGAAAGAATAAATCATTATAAGTGTGAAAAGAAATATTTTTTAACTTTCTATTTAACATCTAAAAATAAATAATAAAAATGAAAAAAAATAAAAATAAAAATAAAAATAAACAAGTAAATAATAAATAAATAAATAAATAAATAAATAAATAAATAAAAAAAAAATGACCATGTAAGGCATGCTAGAATTAAGTGCCAATTTCTGACTTTGGGATTATGAAATTGTTGGAATTTTCTACAATTCACCATTTTAGAATGCTTTTATACTAATTAAACTAATTAAAGTCATTTACAGTTAAAACTCATATGTTGAGAGCTATGGAACCATTGGTGAAAAATAATGAAATGTTGACAGTAGAGTAACATGATATATTAAATTACATTTTTTAAAAAGATATAAAAAAATAACATATCATAATTATAATAATAAGGAACAAAAATAAAAGAGAAAGGTTTTTGGTTAAGTATTACATCTGAAAAGAATATCATCATAATTCTTATGTTGAATTTTACTAACTGAATGGTTATGATGAATTTTACTAACTTACTTGTTTAAATTAAATTATGCATACACCTGCATACACAAATACTCGCACACATGCATACTAACATAGACTTATATACTGTCTATCACATGCATGCACATTTAGATGAACAAACATGCTGGTACAACAACAACAACAACATTGTGACACACACACACACATGCACACACACACAGAAAAAAAAGAATTTGCTTTAAACACAAACTGAACCTAAATTTCCTCAACTTAAATAGCAAACTTTAGTGAAATTAATGTTATTACTGTTTAGAATTTCTCTCCTGCTTCTGGCGCTGAAATAAGAGATGATGAGCTTGTTGTGAAGATGTTTCAGGTGACCAGTAAGCGAAGTCACAGACACACCAAGTCCATCTCCTCAAAATCACTCATGTATGTGATGCAGTGCGCCGATGAATGGCAGAGAAAGAGCAACCCACTCAATTCAGTTTGTGTCCTGTCCAAGTGAGTCGAAAAAGTATTGTTTTTAATCTGTTGTTTGTGTCCTGTCCATGTGAGTCGAAAAAGTATTGTTTTTAAATCTGTTCAGTTTGTGTCCTGTCCATGTGAGTCGAAAAAGTATTGTTTTTAATCTGTTGTTTGTGTCCTGTCCAAGTGAGTCGAAAAAGTATTGTTTGAAATCTGTTGTTTGTGTCCTGTCCAAGTGAGTCGAAAAAGTATTGTTTGAAATCTGTTGTTTGTGTCCTGTCCAAGTGAGTCAAAAAAGTATTGTTTGAAATCTATTGTTTGCATCCTGTCCAAATGAGTCCAACAAATGTAGTCTAAAATCTATTGTTTGTGTTTCTGTCAAAGTGAGTTGAAAATATATTGTTTAAAATCTATTGTTTGTGTTTCTGTCAAAGTGAGTCGAAAAAGTATTGTTTAAAATATATTGTTTGTGTTTCTGTACAAGTAAGTTGAAAAAATATTGATTAAAATGTATGGTTTGTGCTTTTGTACAAGTGAGTGGCAAAAATATTGTTTAAAATCATGTCCAAGTAAATCACAAAGTATATTATGTTTTTGTGTAAGTAAGTAGAAAAAAATATTCTATAAAATATTATCTGAGTCAGTGGTGACAATCTTGTTTTCTTGTTTATGTCATGTTCAAATTATTGTTTTGTATTTTGTTCAAGAAAGACACAAAAATAGTGTTTAAATATATATCAAAGTGACACACATAGTAGGTGTAATTTTTGAGTAAGCAGTAAAATAGTTTAAAATAACTAGGAAAAAATTGTGTGAATGACACAGAAATTAAACAAATATATATATATATATATTTATTTTCTAAATACACAGTGTTCTGTTGTGTCCAATAACAGAAAATATTTAAAATTTTCTTTGATGGTACAAATCTCTTAATACATTTGGATATTTCCAAGTTATATTTTTTATTTGTTATTAATTACTAGTTTCCTTATAATAAAGTATAACAATTATTATGTATTTTTTCGGAAAAATAATGTTCACACATTCAAATTATATATAAGAATGATAATTTGATTAAAAACTAATATATTTTAAATATTTTGTTGGTTTTGAAGGGATGGGTGTATGAGAACAGGGATTTACTGCAGTATCTGTATTTGCTGTGACCAGCTGAAGATTGATGGTGAAGTGGATGTTTTCAATGCTGTGCGTCTCATAAAAAGAAACAGACCTCAACTAGTACCGAGTCTAGTAAGTTTAGATTTTCAGTATCTAATAAACAGAAAAAAAAGGTCTTCACCTCAGTTTTAGAATATGTAACAGTTCTCCTCAAAGGAAGTTTTAGAAAAGCTATTCTGCTATTTGTAATTAAAAAATTACCCACATAGATAATGTACAAATTAAAATACCAAAATTTAAAACTGCCTAACTTTCTGCAGACATCCTGCAGGTTAAAACTGTTTAAATTTTACACAATGTTTATTGTTTTCAGGATGAGTATCGCTACATCTACCAATTCATGTCAGAGTATGTACAATCGAAATGTGCTAGACCAAGAATAATCATAACAGGAGCTGAGGGTCAAGCCACAAACTACGCCTTTGAAGACCCTCGGGGAAACGACAGCTACTCCACTGATGACACAGCCTCGCCAAGAAGCAGTCGCTCAGGCAGTTTTGACACAGCCGATGATGATCAGATGGACATGTTTCTGGCTGACAACATGGTAACATACATTTCATGTCTCAGTTGTCTGCTCAGGACAATGCATTTGTGACCAGGGAGAGTTTGTCTTCTTCAGACAGTCTGTGTGGATTTGAAACAGCTAGTGAGACAAATAATAGTAAATGTGTGTCACCAGATGAGATTTTGATTCAGAATTCACAGTTTAGTTTTGAGAAAAATAACAATCTTGCAGCAGGTAATGTAAATGGTTCTGGTCAGTATTACAAAGCCAAAAGTTCAATTCCAGTTCTTACTTTCAAAACAGAGTCATTGGACTATGGTTAAATGGATGACTTTGTAGCCATTATGTCCATGAATCTAAAATGTTTTGAGATCTACAAAACACAGCAATGGTAACTCAAGATCTTTTGAGATACAGATTGTTAGAACGTGTATGAAGATAAATTGGTGACTCTAGAAAGATAAAATTTTAACAAAAGCTTATATGAAGATAAAATGATAGAATTTATTTCAAATGAAGCTATTGAAAGAATAAGATGTAGACACCTTCAGCACTTGATGCATTACACAGTAGAATGTTTTGCTAAATCTACTTATGAACATGTATGAATAGAACAAATTAATTTTCCAGAAACACGTGTGTATGTGTTGAAATTTAATTAAAAACATTTACTTGTATATTAATCTAATTATAATTATAATATATTTTATGAAAATGGAGATATAAAAACTGAGCAGTCACGTTACACATTCCAGTATGTAACATGCAACATGCAGTTCAAATAAATTACTCTTTTCTTTTAACACAATATGATGCTAACAGTTTTCACAAATCAAGTATATAATTTTATTTGGAGTCTTTATAAGCACATTCCCAGAAGCTGGTACATGCATTTCAATATCAAACACTGAACATTCTCTGCCTGCAGATAAATAAATAATTAAATAAACTACTTCATTCTGTTATATTTTTTTTTTTTCATATTATTTATCAAAAGGTCTTCAGTACCGAAAGCAAATTTGTTTACTTTGTAATATTTGAGAAGTTCACAAGTTTTAACTTGTTTTTCAGTTCAAAGTAGAATTAGGCAGACTTTAATTCAGCTGATTAATTATGCATATTTCGAGAAATTAGGCACATAAATCAAAAATGTGGAAGCTAATCTACACTGTAGAGGAAGGTGTCAGCTAATAGTGCTAATTACTTTGGAGTCTGGACTATAAAATGCTGATTTGTCAAGAAAATGGATGTCATAGTTCACTATTAGCTCTTTTTTTAAAATATATATTTTGCTCTTCTTTCAATGTATATTTGTCACTTCAAACAATTGACAACAAGATTGTTCAGTTTGTGTCTAATAAAACAGATTATTTTTTAAAAGTTTAGCAAATATTTAATAATAATAATAATAATAATAAAATAACAAGAACAACAATTTATGATTAATGTTGCATTCATATTATATACTTTAATTATAAATAAAATAAGACGCACGCACAAATAATATAATAATAAAAAATATTTATGTTTTTCAAAATGAAAACCATACTACATGAAAAATTCATAACAAACATATTAAAGTTTGCAGCTTTGTTTGCCTCAAAATGGGTGCCTTTTGAAAAGGAAATAATTTTTCTTTTGGTGCCTATTCACAGAATTCATTTTCTCGTGAAGTGTTACTTTCATAACAATCATTCCAATTTAAATAATCAAATTTTTGTTTTATTTAATTTCATTTCATTATTTTATTTTATTCTGCTCTATTTTAGTTTACTTTACTTTATTTTAATTAGATAAAAAAAAAATAGTTCATGTATTTGGTTTTTGTGACAATCGAATATGGAGGTGATGTCACAGTATTCCCTCTATATGCACCACCTTTTACCTATATTTATTGTTCTTCTCAGTTTCTATATGTGTAAATACTAAGAAAGTAAAAACTATGTGAGTAGCTCATACTTGTTATGTTTAATATACTGAACTCAAATCTCAGTTAATTTCATTTACATTACACAACCATTTAAAACATGTTTATCTCAGTTTTCTCATTTCTGTTATATATCACCTAACTGCTGATAATAATGCAAGCACTTTTTGTGTTGAACCCATGCAAAACTATTTGTAAAATGAACTGATGTCTTTAAAATAAAGTTTGTGATTTGTTTTAAATTCTTGTTTTTTCAGCTTTTATAGGGCTCCATTTATGTTTCTTGTTGTTCCTCCTTTTTTTTTTTTTTTTTTTCCCTTTCTGTAACATTTGGTAGTATAAACAAATTATTTAGATCTATTTTGTTTATTTGCAAGTTATTGTTTTATATATTAAAAGCAACCAGGCTTTGTTAATCAACATCACAACTATATAGGCAAAAGAAAAAATAAAATAATAATAAAATTGTTTTTTTTAAATTACGGCATTATTTATTTTGGAATAATTTCTGTATTGCTTTGCTATATTATTAACAAAGTTTGACCAGACAAGTAAAACAATGATTTTAAAGTGAACAAAAGGTTTTTAAATCATTTGTTAGTATCATCAAAGGTACACTTAAAAGGAAAAATTGTGCATACAGAGTATTTATTTATTTGTTGTGGGATTTTTATAATTAATTTTACTGGATTTTATTATAGGGTTTAATGTGTGTATGTGCTTGCATTGCATGTGTATGAGTATACAGATGTGAATATTTAAATATATATATATGTGTGTGTGTGTGTGTGTACATAAATGTGAACTCTCTGTACTTAGAACTGTTGTACACATAAAACAAACCTAGTAACTGAATCTTAAAATTTCAACACAAGCACACACTTAAGTACATTCTTCTGTAACATTTTTTTCTCAAATGTTTTATAAATACATTGGTGAGCACCAAGGCTTTTTATAATTTTAACTTTATTGTTAACAATAAACTGAAATTTGTATTTTATTGTAATTTATTTTATTTCAGTATTATTATCATTATTAATCTTATCAGAGTATTTTGTTCTCTGATCGTTTAAGTGTATATTTATTATCTGTCAATGTCATGGTTGTGATCGTTGCAAAACATAAAATGCTCACATATTTACTTAATATATTTTTGGTACTTCATCAATTTTTTTAATGTACTTTTTGAAGTTGGAAACTTTTTGTGGGCTTTTTTTTTAATTTATTAATTTGTTGATTCATATATAATCATTGAACATATATAAATGATAATTTCAATGATCACAGCAACCATTTTAATAAGAATATCATGTTCAGTATAAAATTTATTTTTCAAAATTTATGTGTAGTAGCTTAGGCACCTTTTATTAATAAATGGTAATATATTAGTGATATATTACTTTTCAGTATGTGACTGAATATTGCCAATAAATGTCTCACTCCAAACATTTTTAATACCATTTTTTATACATTTTATTATGTGGTCTTAAATAAAAGTTGTATGAAAGATCACTTTGTTTTGATTTTTACAAAAACAAATGTCGTATTTGTTTGTCTAGGAAAGAATACATTTTGTGCTTTGGTTATTGAAAGCTGGTTCTGATCAACTTGCTTTATAGTTTGTTGCAAGATATATTTATTTACAATATGTATTAACAAAATGAAAAAGCCACAGAAATTTCAAAACATTACCTTTTAATCAGAATGATAAACAGGATGAGCATGAAAACATATACAAACATGAGTATTTACATTTTTTTTATTTCTCCAAACATTTATACATAAATGTCAGAATCAAATAATCTCCTACAGTTAAAATCTAATTTTCTGTGACAATAGAATTCTATGCTTTTTATTTTTAAAACCTTTTAACAGTGACATATAAATTTAATGAAACTATTATTAAAATATCCACTTCTGTATGTATAATAAAAAAAATAAAAAAAACCACAATGAAAATAACTAATACAAATTTGTAAAATAAAAGTTGAATTTACAAATCTTTGATTATTTTCTTTTGTGCTGTGAAGATTTAAATTTTTAATGCTGCAATTTCAACCTCAAAATATCTGATGCTTTACTTTATTCAAAATATAAGCCAAACTGTAACCTGAACCAGCATTAGCTCTGGACTTTTGGGCTTAATTCTAAAACAGTGCGTTCTGTTATCTCTAAACACTTTAATAATTTACAAAATAATGTATCTTCAACATGAAACAAAATTTCCCTGAAATTCTGAAGTTATGCCAAACTAAAATAACATTGTAATTTTGGAACTGTAGCATTATGCTGTTCTTGAAGCTCCAAAAATGTACTTTCTGGAAAAATCCTCAACTGAAATTCAAAAGCTAATACTGGATCAACTTAGAAATTCAAAACAATTTACATAATCGTAAACTCAGTAAAAAATCTAATGGAATGACTATAATACTATTGTATGGACTCACTTCAACTTTAAGTTTTTATTGTAATGAATTACAGAAACAGTTAATGATAACCACCATCCACAAACACAAATGGAAATTCAAATCCTGAACAGATTTGAAAGAATAATTTTTCGTCTGTCAAACAGACAACTTTAAACTTGTTAATTAACATGATGATTACTCAATTTGAGTATGAAACAGCTTTGCTCAGAGGAGGATTAACCGTTTGATTTTAATGTAGAATATCAATGCAACAAATATATAAAATCTGGATTTAGAAAACAATAATATTAATAATTAATAAAAAAAAAGAACTTGCCACATAACAAGAAAAAAATAAACATTGCTCTGGGATGCTATATCTATTTCACAACGAATGTTAAAAAAAAAAAAAAAAAAAGTTAATGTATGCAAATCCTACATGAAAACTTAACAAACTGTTTCTGTCATATCCAGCATAACATATGTTAACAAATATTAACAGCAATGAGAACAGATCTTCGGTTATATTACACAACTCTTTCTTCAGAGCACTACACAAAGCAGACCTCTCATCAAACAACTCGAACACAAAAGAGGCATGGACCGTTCTTCAGTTTTTCAGAAGCAAAGGCTCTTTTTTTAATTTTTTTTATCTTCTTGTTCTTCTTTTTTCATCTTTATTTTTGTTTAAATTGATGAAAATTTATATTAAAAAAAAGAAGAGAAAAGCAAAAAAAAAATAAATGAAGAGAGATTTTCCTTTACTGTTGGCAAGATGTTATCATCTGACTCAATCCAGTTAGTGAGTATTACAAGTAACACCTTGATTTTTCTGTTCTGAAGTCCACGTTCTGACGTCTGCAGATTAAACAGATCCCCAAATGATGACGTTTTGGTGGTGTTAGCAATTTCTGTTAACAGAACTGAAAGAAGAAAAACCAAAAAAAATTAAAAATAATTCTCTACTTGCACTATGAAATAATTAAAAACCAAATTTTACTAATCTCTGTATTTTAAGATAATGAATTACTGTTATTTGTCCTGTGTTGATTTATTTAGAAACAAAAAAAAAAAAAAATAATAACAAATAGGAATTTCATTCACTCATTCCCAAGCACTGAAAGATTTGTGTCTGGTAAATTTTGTTCTGTTGAATATGTTTGGTTTTTTTTGAGGGGGGGGTTGTGAATAGTGAAATATTATTATTAATTTTGCAAAATTAATCCCTTTTATAGATATGGTTGTGTCCTGATTAGAGGCTCCTCTGGGTTTACAGTTTTGCAGTTACCAACAGCAAAATGAAAGGCATAACTGGACTTTATAACAGAAACTGTGTTTTTGAAAAAAAGAATTATAGAACAAATTAAAGAGGTTGAAACTGAAATACAGGAATTACCAAATGAATTATACTACTGATTGCTTTATATTCTAAAGTGCAAATACTGTTCTTGTTATGCCGTTTGTGACATGAAGTTATTATCTGACCTACCTTCCACCTGTTTCCACATTCATTACATAACACAAATGTTGTCATAGGTTCATCAGCACTTCTTGTTTGGACCTAAGTGAAGAGAAGAAAGTACATATTCTATGTTAATAAATACAGAAATATAATGCAATTATCACTAATTTGATTGTATGTTTGATTCATAAAAAACCATCAAGGTCCTTAATGTGTGTGTAAAATACAGGGAACAAAAAACAAATGAAAAGAAAAAGATAGGAAAAATATTTTGGTTCACCACTGACTCAGATGACATTTTAAACACTTTTTTCTATTTGCTTACACAAAAACACAATACAGTTTGTGACTTGCTTGGACATGATTTTAAACAATATTTTTGCTGCATACTTGTACAGAAACGAACAATATTTTTGCTACTCAGTTGGACAGAAACACTAACAATACATTTTAAACAATATTTTTGCTGTGCATTTGTACAGCAACACAAACAATACATTTTAAACAATATGGTAATTAATGATTCGAATAACTTATCAGTTACATGAAATGTGCAAATAGATAACTGTACTGAAAGACACCATATTTTTCTAACATTTAAGATGCCAGTTAAATTTAATGACAAAACACAAAAATTTGATTAGGTTTTTCATGCAATGTTTACAGTATTTTAGTGAAGGTAACCCACTGACCTGATTGTAAGAACAGTTGCTTTTGCCACATTTGCCACACTTGAGAAGATCTGTATTTGTACCATAGGTCTTGGCCATCTGATGATCATCAATAGCTTCTTTTGTGAATCTAGCTCGAAGATTCTTCATTTCATCGCTGGCCATTTCCTACAGAATAAAGTTGAAGTTATGAGTATATTTGTTAAATTAAAAAAAAACATTTAAAATTGTACACCATTCATTTACAAGTGCTGAATCAATTACCTTTAGTATTTTTGTTGTCGTTTTTTATCTAATACAATTTTTGGTACATTAATTTTATTTTTGTTCAGTAAAAATAAAGAAATCTTTCAAGAATTATAGCAAAGTATTTCTCTCAAAATTAGAATAAATAAATGCATAAAACAAAACTATCAAATGAGGAAACTCAACGCATGTGGAAATTCTGTGTGACCAGTATTATACATACTTCAGCTGTCATCGAAGCAAGTCTGTCTGGACTGATCATCCCCAGTAAAAAGTTTTCTCTCAACCTAGGATTTTTTGCATCTCTTAGATTGGCAATTCGACTTCTAATCCTTGTTTTGTACTTGGAATCTGTGTTTTTAAACATTTTAAATATACCTTCAAACAATTAAGAAAAATCTTTAAACTTTATAAAAAAAAAAAAAAGAAGAACAAAAAATAATTTAAAAATATATGTTAAGAAACTGCAGTTTTTCCTGAGAACAATAAGAAATTAAATAATTTTTGGAGATGTCAAAAACTATTACATCTGTTATCAAATTACCATAAAAATAAAATTCTCCAACATTAAGAAACACAAAACTGAAATGAATGTATCCTGAAGTGTAATGTAATTTCATGAGATGATAATTACAAAACTGTTACTATACAGACTTTATAATAGAGTAATGTTTTTGCCAAGGATACAGATTTCAACAGCTATTCCCAGAGATTTTGTGTCTAAGAATGCACCCTCTGGAGGATCTGAAAACAAACGAAAGAAAATGCATGTGACTGAATAACTTCAATAAGCACGTGAAATTTATTTTTAAATTCTTTGGTCCACAAACAATCAATCCTTTAATATAACCTCATTGTTTCAAACTAATTAAAAAAACAACAACAAAAAAAAACATGTTTGTGACAGTACTATAATAAATAACTACCTCCTGTATTAAGAGCATTAGTGATGAGTTCTCGACACTTGATTCTGACAGGGTCACGTGTGTCTGTGTCTGCATTTTGATCAGAAGACTTTTCTGTTTCTTTGGTTTTATTCTGTGCATCCTGTGAATTGTCAAAACCATCTTGAGATGATTCGTCAGTCTTGTTAGAACTGCTGTTCTTTCCAGAACTCAGTGTGGTTTCTGCCAACAACATTAAGACATTTTAAATTGAAATATGCACGTTTTTAACATATATATATATGCACAAACAATGTAATTTCCATGACAATCAGGAATACCATACAAACAGTTATAGAATTTTTCTTTTTCTATTCTTTTCTTTTCACTTACGATGGTCTATCATTTCTTTTAAAAGTCCCCCCCATAATTTTTCATAGTTCACTGTTCACATGTAATAGCATTAACATTAATAATAATTAAATTACAATAGATGTTATTTTTTTCTGCATTTCTAAGGTTTGCTTATAAAGAAAAAAATAAAGAAAAATTTTAATCAGAAACTAGTAATGTTTGTAAAAAAGAAACATTAATAATTTCAATAAGCAAAAGAGTCATACTTCAAAATTTAATATAATAAATAGGAATATTTATGCATTCTAATGCAAACAATATTATACTGACTGTCAGTGCTGAAAAAATAAAAATGACAGAAATGTGTATTGTTATCTGTAACAAACCTTTATTTCAAAAAATATTATATTGTAGATTGTACACTCACCTCCAGGCAGCAGCTTTTTCCAAAGTTTGATGAGATGTTTAGCAAGCTGAATAACCTCCTCATTGTTGCTGGCCTTGCGGAGATTATTAACAGTCATACCAATTCGAGTTTTCTGAATGCAGTTACACAGACAAAGTGTAATTAATTATAAGTTAAAATTATAAAAATATAATTCACTATTTGTTACAAAATAACCTACTTCATGTATCTGCTAAATTCCTCTTTTTTATATGCATATACATGTGTGTGTCTGTGTTGTACTCACATTCTACCAACTGTACAATACTTGGTGCACAATATATTTGCTATTACTAGTATCAGCAGAGAAATGATACAAGTATGAATATTATTATCTGTATGCTTCATTACGTATTTCATTTTAGAATGAAGTGAATGAACACACACATAATATACACTTTATTTCACAAAAGCATTTCTGAATGTGTAAGACATATGCACATAAAGTATATCACAATTTATCTCACCTGTAGCACATCAAGAGTCATTGGCAGGTCTCTCAGTGCTTTCAGAAGATCTAACGAGGAGGCATGATCCTTAAAAATAAAAAAAATAAAAAAAAAAATAAAATTAAAGTTCAATTTAAGAAGTCTGTTTCATTTACAAAAGAAGTGTTCAGAACGATACATAATTTTAATTAATGCTATTTAAGCCTGTTTAAAGGTCGTTTACTAATTATATCCTATAAAACAAAACAAAACTAGACAATTAGTAGTTTTTAAAGGCCATATATACTCACCAGTAATAAAAAGATTTGCATTAATGGTGTTTATAAAATGTTATTACAATTTATTAATAATAATTCAAGTGTTAATGAAATTAGTTGTAACTGGATGAATGACAATTTTAGAATGTCTATTTTGTACATCACAGTGAAATATATGAAAATATGCTCTTCACTGATATGGCTATTTATAAATTTACAACTGATTGTTTGTCTAAAAATTGTTATCACTAAGATGTAGAGAGATTTAAGTTTTTCAGACTGTTACTTTAAAGCCATGTTGTTGTTTTTTGTTTCTCAATGTTTGTACTAATATCAGATATAGCCTGTACCAGTTTTGATGCTTTAACATTACCTATATAAAGTTGTACTTGTTTTTAAATAGACCAGTAATTAAATGCATTTTGACACATATGTAAAAATGGCTGACTTTTATTTAAGTAAAATTGAAAAATCAATTCAAATTTGACCAATATGTTGTTAAGCAAAGAGAATAAAAACCAAAAAGGTATTAAATTTTTGTGTTCACAGACACATTTGTAAGCAGGCATAGATTTATTATGATGCTAATTAAGCTTAAGCTTCAGGGACTTGAGATATTTCTTCAAATCTGAGATCTTGTAGGGTTTAATTGTTTGTGGCGATATATCATGGAACAAGCCCAATAAAGAAGATAATAGTGGTTACCCAGAACTTGCTGCTAGTTGCGAAGGCCCCCCCAAAAAAAAAAATTGGTCTGGTCAATAGTTAATGTGGTTTTCTGAAAAAATTTGAATTGGATGTATTAAAATTTTATTATTTTATGACTTACTCATTTGATATTGAATTTTATTCATTCTGTGAAAGGATTATAGAATTTTAGGGTCATGGGTATTATTCTTACAAAAATGTTATTGTTGTTTTTCATGTCCTTAATAATAATAATAATAATAATAATAATAATAATTTAAAAAATAATAATAATAATAATAATAATAATGATGATGATGATGATGATGATGATGATGATGAATGAAAAATAATAATAATAATAATAATAATAATAATAATAATAATAATAAAACAATAACAATAACAATAATAATAATAATAATAATAATATATATATTAAAAAAAAGTAAAGATGTGTAGAAATCAGTAACTTTGGAATTAGTTGGCATTCAAATTGCACAACAAATGAATCATAATGATTATCTGACTAGTGTTTGTATCTGAAATTCAACACTATTTTATTCAGACTTTCGTCCAAATCACTCATTTACTGTTTGTCAGAGAATTACTGTATACTCAGAACTGTACTGCGAGCAATGCCTTTCAGCTTTTGTTCACTTCTTTGGAATATGTCGTTGTATAACATACAAAAATAACTGCAACTCACAGAAATATTATTTGCTATCATCTTTTCAAGCTTTTTGCCAATTTTGAAAACATCATCTTCGCAGCCCATGACTGTAAGTCAATTACTGCAAGACTATGAAAATTACTCCAACTCTGTAAAGTATCCGGAAGTAGATTTAAAAGGTTTTTAGTGCTTAATGAATTATGGGAAATCGTATGATAATATCCTCTAACTTATTATTCGAGATATGACAAAATTAAAATTATCAAAAATGTATATTTAAAATAAATAAAACCTATATAGGAATACAGGAATAAATGTATTCCGCAAGGGCAATAAATTAAATGATTTAGGTTATCAGTTACTATGAGATGTACATGGACCGAATACCTTAGCTCTCAGTTTGTATCCATTTGACTCTCAAGATTACAATTTCTGGATTTTTATCAGATAGTAATTATTTTAACTTATTATTGTTATACACAAACATGTTGCCTTTATTTTGTTTAAACAAATAATAATAATAATAATAATAATAATAATAATAATAATAATAATAATAATAATAATAATATAAAAATAATAATAATAATAATTACATCATATTCGCGATTATTAAATAATGCATGTTAAATAGATGAAATAATCAAACATTTTGTATAATTATTATAACTATTCACGAATACTTTTCAACTGTCAGATGCAGAATACTCTGAATAGCAGCCTGTGTTCGTGTAGAATAAAATGCAGGTGAATGGAGATGATGCCTAACAAGCTAAGGTATGGGTGATTCACTATAAATTTTGATTTAAAAAGAAACAAAAGGAAGAAAATATCTTCAGTCGCCATAACTCCACATCGTCAGCATAAGCAAATATTGAAATAAAATCCAAAAGATTCAGAAGATATTGTAATAAGTAATTTCTTAAAGAAAGTACTTTATAGAGATTAAAACGCTTGGTGTCATTCTAATTTTTTCCCCGTGATATTTTCTGCAGGTACAGAACTGTGGTAATGTGCGAAAAAGTACAATTATTTAGTTATGTTTAAAAAGAACAAATCACGGAACCAGCCAGGAGGAAGCAAAGAAACTGTAGACGGGAATTTAGTGAGTGGAACTCGAAGCATTTAAAATTAACCAAGAGTCGTAAACAGTAATCACAGCAGCAAAAAGCTTGTTTTGATTTCCTGCTTCAGCCATTTATTTATTATTATCATGATCATTAATGACGTCTTGTTGTAAACCAAACTATAAAACTAACACACACGTATTTTACTTTGTATCGTATCATGACAGTATTATTTGTCAGATTCCTTAATAATTGAATTATGTGCTTGTAAACTTGTAATAGAAAATTTATTGTATAATTATTAAACGCACGCACACACACACACACACACACCAAAATGACAGTTCCAAAACATCTAAATTTGAAAATTATTTCTTTCATTATTATTATTTTTTTTTTAAATATATCCATACATCTAAATACACGATATATTAGTTTTCACTTTTTTTATTTTCATCAAGATGGTTAATTATTAATTTTGATGATGTAAATATTAGGTGAAAATAATAAGTATACACACACTATATATAAAATAAAACAAAATATTCATTTATGAAAACTCTAACAATTTATTTGTCTCTAAAACTGACAGAGTGGATCTAGCAATGAAAATTTGAATTCAGTAAAAGATTCCAAAGAATCTGTAGATAAAATCTTACATCAGCGGGTCCATTTTCAGGCAAGTTTTTTTTTTTTTTTCACCAATAAAAAATAAATATTTAAAAGGTTATTATTATGTTAAATGAAAAAGCTCAAATTCAAAAAGTATATTAATTTAAACTTTAGTTAAAATTTGCTTTCCATGTACACTTCTTGAAAATAGCATTTAATGTTACTGAAGAAAAAAAAGGGGATAAAAAATTATTGAATTATTTTCTTTGTATTTATTTACTTATAATTTAAAAGCTTTTGATAATTAAAATAAAATAAAAGCTTTATAATTTATGAAATTGCATTATTTTATTTTTATTATTTACATTTTTGTAGAGGGGATGAATTGAAATTTACATTACTGAAAGCAATTTTATGTTGCTGTGTGTTTTTTATTCATTTATTTTATTCAATTTAAAAAAACTTGTTTTGTTTTAGGTTTATTACCTTGGCATGGTTCAAGAAATTAACATGGGGAATGCTATGAAGCGAGACACAGAAGCTCAGCTTATAGACAGAGTAGAAGAAGCCCAGGTGTGTTAATTTCGCTATCAGCTTTGAGAACATTTAAATGTTTTTGTCAAGTTTAAATTTTTGTGTAATTATTTAACTGTTGTTGATACTGAACATCAAGAGAATATATGCGCAGTTCAAATATGAATTTATGAAAACCCCCACAAATAAGCCACACAATATTTTAATGAAATAGGGCCTATGCATATTTTTATATTAATGACTTTAATGTATAATTACAATGACAGATTTAAGTGAAATACTAGAGCTATAAATGAGACGAGAATGTTGTAATGAGTTTAATAGATTTTAAACCACAAAAACACCCATTCCAGCTAGCTTGATGAAATATGGCTAATATTTGTATATTAATCATTTTAATATTTATTTAAAATTCTACATTTAATTGAAATCATCTATGAATGTTTGAGACAAAAGAATGTTTGTAATGAGTTTACTAGTCTGAATATTGGTTATTATCTTGAAGTGTTAATGCCTGTGTCATTTAAGTAAATGTAGATAAATATATTTATTCTGAGTATAAACTATAGTATGAAGCTAAAATAAATTTGAAGTCTTATTTTGCATTCAGATTGAAGGAAAACTGCCTCTTGCTGCTGTGGAAAAGGATAAAGTCATGATAAATGTTTCACGTCATGGAATTAAAGTTCTTGATACTGCAGGGCAGGTAACTAAAGTAATGCAGTCATTTCCACTATAAACAATATATGGTTTGAATGTGAAAGTTTTCCCAAAAAGAACTTATTATTAATAGTTTAGATTTTCATAAATTTCTTAAACTCTTTAAACAAAATCTAAACTATCAGACAAAAGGAAATTAAATAAATGGAACTCATTTAAAAAATGTGAATAAAAAAACTGAAGGAATAAATTAAAAATAATAAAATCCACTGAAAAAAGATAATAGAAATGGAAAAATTATAACCAGACAGATACCATATGTTTACATAATTCAGTGATACAAGAAGTAAGTATTGTGGTAGTATAAATGTATTTCATTAGTTTTTTTCTTCACTGCAGGAGGTGCATCAGAGACATCCACTTCACACTATTGCACAGATGATTCATTACAATGATGGTTTTTCCAAACAGAATATTGCTGTGAAAATAGGCCAGGTTGGAAAGACTGTGTACCAGTGTTATGTTTTCCAGTGTCATTCAGAAGTAATTATTTCTGTTTAATATTAATGTGAATTAAAAATTATTAATTAGAAGATATATAGATAATGAAATACAAATATTAATATTATGGGTTTTTTTTTTTTTTTAAAGTGCCTTGGAATCTAAGTTTTGTTATCTTCAAAAACAGATAGAGATAGTTACCTTTACTTTACACAAAAAACAGGATGGAACCAAAGGTGCACTTGCTGGACGAGTACCTTTTCGAGCAAACAGCCAATCATTGCTTTCTTGTTTAACTGTAGATGAATATTCAAATCAGTAATTGTAGCTCAAAACATTAAAAAAATAACAAAATCTATAATAACCATTCATACAGGTATTATAGGAAATATGAAAGATTATTGCTTCTGCTGTTATTGATTTAACTGTTAATGATTTCTGTATTAATATGTAGACTGGGACAACATTAGTTTGGTTATTTTAAGCAATTTATAATTAAAATTTTAAATATTTTTTAATTAATCTTTCATCTACAAAAGTAATGTTTTTAATACGCAGGATCAAGCCCAGGCCATCTGCCAGTGTGTTCGCCGCATATTTGATGCCATAACAGCTAAGACATGACAGAATATAAAATAAAATGTTAATCAAAGGTATATTGTAATACTCAGGTGCACATCACATTTGTTGCAAGTAGGTTTAAGGTCTGAAACAAAACAATCTGCTTATTTAAACACAGGAACTATCAATCTCCAAACATTAAAATGACATTCAGCAACAGCTGTATTTTGCATTATTTCAAAATGGAAGGCTGTAAGAAAGATTCTGCAAACAGACACACAAGTCATGAACAGATATGTTTTTTAAAACTCACAGATGTCTGGCATTCTATGTGTAAGAGTAGATTTTGTGATCCATTATCTCATCTTTGATCTGTGCAAGTCTGAACTACTCTTCAGTGATTAGACAACACTCAACTTAGACTGTTAACACTATATATATATATATATATATGTATATCTCTGTGTGTGTAAATAATATTGAAGTATACACATATGCACATGCACGCACACAGAAATATTTTTGTCAAGAAAGATTTATGCAAATATTTTAATTAAATATATTTATATTTAATAAAGCCTTTTTTCTTTTCTTTTTTTGTACTTTCATTTGTGTTGAAAAACAAATACTTACCTCATATTTAAAAAAATACTGTACATGACAATCCAGCTGTGTAGTTAGAACAAGTTTAAAAACGAATACATTTTTTTTATCTTTACCAGTTAACCTGGCTGTTTTACTGGATAATAGCAATTACATTTGTGCCAACTCACGTTTATATCAAAATATTAGACAAAAGAAACAGTAACACTTTATTTTTATTTATATTTTTTCAAAGTTGCATGTAAAGTTGGCAAACTACTACTCAGTTCACAGTTTTATTTCAGTTACTGAATAAAATAAATCCAGGTCAAATATTTCATACAAAAATAAAACTTGAGTTGTGCAATGTACATCACTTTATTTCAAATATTATGCTTTGTTTTGTTTAACCTTCTGTTTGTATGACTAAGATCACAAATAGCCTTTTTTATGTTTGATATACATAACAATATGCACATAATAATCAAAACTGTACGTAAGCTATATAAAAAGCTTGCAGCAAATAATGTACTAACAAAACCAAATGAATTCTTTTTTTTTTCCTATTTCATTTTTGATTAGAAACATTTTTCTCTTTTAACAAATTTATTTTGGGTGTGTATGTGTATGTTCTTGTGCTATTTGTCTCTCTGTAATGAGTAATCATGCAATATTATTTTCAGTTTTAATTATTTGTTATTTCATCCAAAGGACAATCAAAATAAATAGATATATTTTCAGTTTGATGATTTAGGAACAAAAATTCTCAGAAGAAATATTTTAAAGAAACAAAAACAATGAATATTAACAAAACACACACTCAACATATACTTAAATTTGATAATTACAGTGTGACTGGCACATTATAATAAACCCTGATTGATAACAGAGGATACTGAAAACATGAGTAACAACATGATTATATTTATGAAACATATTGTGAAGAGTATAAAGCTATGAAGCATAAAACATTGATTTGTATAGTTTAAAAATCTACTCTATTGGCAGTTATAAAACACATTTGTAAAATATGACAAACATAAGCACTTGTAAACATTTGTTACATATTTAAATATGTAAAAACCACAAATTCTGTTTTTAACATTATGTATCTGAATTATGATCTGTATCAACAGATTTGTATAAAAAAAACATTTGCATTTATATATTTAAAATAAGAAATTGTTTTAGCAGAATATTTGTATCTTGCAGAAAACCATTATATAAGAGAATTACTGTTTTAATTAATACATACCTGACATTTTATTTGTTTTTCACTACATATCCACTACATTTTAATAATAACCACCTGTTCATTTATTACCAAGAACCCCCCCAACAAGAAACAAAAATGAAATCTAATAAAATTAAAAATTAAATAACATTTACAATAGCATTTTAAAATTACAAGCTAACTTTTTAAGTCCATTTTAAAAAACCTAGAACAAGATAGCTGTGGTCTGCAAGTTAAACTATTATGGTATTAATCCACTGAATTTGTAAGAGAAAAAATACCTAATTTATTTTAAAACAGAATTAAATAATAATAATTATAATGATAATTTTAAAAAAAACCAAAACAACAACAACAACAAAACCACTACAATAAAAAAGAGAAAAGAAATAAAAGCCCCTGATTAGAATATTAATAAATACCTTGTATATACAAAATGCATCTGTGAATTATGCAGCCAAGAACTTCAGGAAGGAACCAATCCATGATTCCCAGGAATTATCAGCACTGCCTGCAGTACAACAGTCTGTGTTTTGTTGTAATGTCCAGAGGAAAACAGACTGACATAATTTCATATTAAAATTGTTTTCATTTACAAAGTGTACAAATGAGCAAATTATATTTGACCTTTTTTTTCAGATAACAAACAAGTTCCTGGCCATTATTTTAATCCACAACCTCAGTTCGTTTTATATCACATATAATTTTTATTATTTTTAAATCAAAACTGTAAAAGAATTTTCATATGACTTACAAAATTATACATGCAATATCAATTTATAGTTCTAAAAAAAAAATTTGATTCTTTATTAAGCTAAAAAGAAAATCATCATCATATTCATCATCTTAATTACAAATATTTTAAAAAAAAAAACCACCCTCCAAAACAACAACAGAAAACGATCATCCAATTATTCACTTATTTCACAAACAATTTTCATTTTCTTCGTTTTTACAAACATGTAACATGTTTAAAATGTAAGTTGTAGCATTTTAGGGCACACTTACAATGACACTCTAAACAGTGAAAATGAAAATAATGTACGTTTGTATCAAGTGTTTGACACTTAGATTCAATTCTAAAAAAAAATTCAGGTTAAAATATGAGCATGAGGACAGTTTACTTATTTATTTTAATGTCATATTCATCCTATACAACCTAGACAACTAAAATAAACCAAAAAATCCCCAGTTTGATAACCAGAATTAAGACACTGATCACATGTGACTGTGAAAACATTTGTTTGAAACTAACTTTAAAATTTGCATTCTGTGTAATTTTTAAATAATTATATTTAAAATAAATTGCGTTTAAAATGAATCTCACTGACTAACATAGGCTACTGTTATAAACAGGCTATAAGGCTCAATAAACACAAAAGCAACAAAAGAGTAAAAAAAATAAAAAATAAAACACTGAAACACAAACTGACACAGGCACCTATGTAAGTGCATTTTTTTTAAAATAGATATTTTCTCTTGATAATGCAAAAATAATAATAATAATAAAATTAAATTCCTAAATTTAAATTACTTCAAAATGAAAGTTTATAAAAATAATTTTAAAAAATTACAGGATAATATTGTATCAAGTCTGTTTCAAAATGTAAGAAATTCAAGTCCTTAAAAAGAACTTCTTTGTATAATCAGGATGTAATAAAAAATTTCTAGCTGGATGGAATATAAGAAAATACATTACAAGTCATCCAATTTGTAAAATCTTCATAGTGTTGTTGTGAACAACAGAAACAATAATTTAATAAAATCTTCTAACAAAATTTAAATAACAATAATAGAATAAAATAATAAATACATGTAACTGTACTATATAATTTATATGAAAATATACATCTTGTTTCATAAAGAAAATAATAATTATAATAAAAACAAAATAATAATCATAATAAAAATTAAAATAATAAAAATAATAAAAATATTCTTAAAAATCACTAATTTTTTTTTACTAACTTCAAAACATTTTTTTCTACTGATAGTTTTACAAAATATTTTGCTGTAAAAAACTTTCACATGCTAAGACCTAGTTCATTTGCTACCATAGAATTTTATTTTTCATTTTCAAGGCATTGTAGTGCAGCTCAGGCCACTTCCCAGTCAAACATAAGAATAAAACTTTTCACTAGTTTCAAGAACACAGTTTTTGTTTTTGATGTATTTCACAAGAAAACATCAACTCGAGCTGAATTTTGTGTTGGGATTTGATAATATTATGGCACATTAATGTTAACACAGTAATGATGCAAATCAAAACTTGTCTTATGTTACATGTCAGCCTCAAATCTCTGAGAAAAAAGAAAAAAATAGCAAGTACTTGGGACTAGCTTATTGGTGGGTTAATGAAAAATATGCTTACAAATTTAACATGTAAATTTAAAATGTAACTTATGCATGTACATACAGATGGCCTAAATATATTATATATTCACTTGTTAATGTACATCCTATGATAATAATAATTAAAAAAAACTTTTTTGATGAGATTCATATTTTCAAGTTTATCTTTACAATATTTTATAAAAATAATGGAAAAAAAAAAGAAAAAAAAAAAAGAAAAGAAGAAAACAAAATTGAATTAAAATTTATAACACCTTTACACCAACGGACTCACAACAATGAATTCTTTCCACATTTTTACATATGAATCATATCTAAGGAACAGATAAATGTCAGTCCATAGTTTCTTTTTCACATTATTATCTTAAAGTCATAGCTTTTTATTATTCTCAAAAACTGGTTGTAAGAAACAAATAAAATGTATTTAGGCTATTTGTTCATACATCAAAGAAAAAACAAAAATAAAATTATAAAACAACTGATCAGAACTGAACACAGTGAGATCATCATTCAGAGACTTGGAGCATTTCTTATCACTGAGGCAGGTAGCTGTCTGGGTTGATGTTCACATTAACACTGGCATTCATTTTTTCAATAAGGTCTGTGACAATGTCAAGGATGTTCTGTGAGCTCTGATGATCACCATTGCTTATTGTACTTGCATTAGACATCTCGCTTACAGAACGGCTGTCATATAAAATAATTACAATAATATAGCTATACATTATGATTTAATCTAAATAGTAAACAACATGTATAAACTTTAAAATCCAAACTGAAGAAATTCATTTTTTCATGGATAACAAGCATTCATTTATCTAAATTGACTAGTTAAAAAACCAAAAAAAAGAAGAAAATAAACAAAAAACCAAAAAAAACCCAAGACCTAAATCAGAATTTTTAGGGGTTTTTTTTGATAAAATTAATAGGAGAATAAATATATTCAAGTTCATCTTTAAATAATGAGAATTAGACAAAGAATAAATAAAAATTAAAAATTAAAAATTGTAGTAACTTACGTGTAACCATGCTTACTTCTGGTACTGGAGATAGTACTTGCATTTTCTGGAAGAGGAATGCCAATCTGCTGAAGATACCCATCAAAGGCTGGATAATGTTCAGCAGGAATGAATGGACTCAGTTCTGAAAAGTTAATGAGAAATAACAAAATATTTCTTCCATCCCAAGTAATAGATGTTACGTCTTCTGAGATTCAACCACTATTAGAAATAAATATTTAAATCAGAAACTCAATTCTGAACATTTAAGAATAACCATGTATATGCTATCACTCCTTTCACAGCCATAACAAAGATTTCTAGCCCTTGGATTATTCAACCAGTGCTAGATTTTGTTAAGTAAGTCCTTTTATTTAAGTTTCAAGAACCTTTTGATAATCTGCATAATTTCAACTTCAAACTTTTTCTGTTTAAATGCAAATAAATGGATTATTAATAGAATTTATTAAAAATTTACTTTTCACAAATGTAAGGCTTTGGTTTGAACTTTATTGTCTGTGATAAAAATGTCCTTGCTACTGTACAGTAAGTGAGCTAAAAAGTGCGACAGCTATGGATTAATTTTCTTGTATTATTATTACAAAAATAATTACTATTAAGACTAAGTTATATTTAATTTCTAAAGGTTTATGATGGTTAACAAAAACAGATTCATGGAATGACATTTCAAAAACTGTTTACCTGCTAACATGTGTTTTCTTTCAGGACCAAACAACTGTCGCATATTCTCACAGAAATCTTGAAAAGGCATTTCATTATGCATAACTTTGAGAAGAGTGGCAAACTGTCGCAGTTCATCTGGTGAAAGACATTGGTGTATCTGAAAACAAATAATAATATGTAATTTCTTCAGCAAAGTTTTAAGCATTACCTACAACTACCAAAGATAACCTTAAGCAGAATTTTTAGGGGTCCTGTCCTGTTTATCATCATGCAAGTGTATTTAAAATATTTATTTCAGCTAATGCAAAAATTAATATATCTTCTCTGAACAAAGTTGATTAAAGAAAAAGAGAAAGAAAAAAAAGAAAATGCACAGGGATTAAGTACATTTAATAAATTCAGTATCTTTGTTTGAGTGTTTTGAAAATAAATATAAACATCTAAGGTTATCGCCTAAGTATTATTATCCAACAAACAGTAATTTCTTCGAATTCACTAACAGTGTATGTTTGTCAATATTAGAACAAAAATCTCAATATAGCTATCATTAAAGATCAGCCAGTAAACATTAAGTATCATGATCAGCCTTTGCTGAAATGCTGCACCTAGTGACCTACACACATCTGGTTGAAATTTCACTTGACACCCCAAACTATCTTCAGAAAATGACCAGCCAACAAAGACAGCAATTCTTGTCAGATTCAAATGACTAAAAAATCACATCTGTAAGCATAAACATTTGTCTACTGTGATATTTAACTGAAAACCATAAATCTGTCTCACAATGTGATTCTGTTCAGTAACTAAACTACCCATATACATAGTTACATATATCTATATCTATCTATCTATCTATGTATCTATCTCTCTATCTATATCTATAATCAATATTATTCTCATATTTAACGCCAAAACTAAATCATTAACACTAATTTAGTGACAGTTTTAAATGTTTATTTATAATATGCTGAATGTTATGTTGTCTCTGTTTTACCTTTTTAAGAGTTTCTTTCAACAATTCTTTAGCAAGACTGACATCACTGCCTCTTGTGCTCTGTCCACTAGAACCATGTCTACCATGCACATGTGGTCTCATCTGCAGGTTGGAGTGTGTATTTGATATATCAGTGCTAGAGTCAGTAATGCTGCCAAAATTAATGAAAAAAACACTTAATTAATCAGTCTGAAGATGTGTATGTGAGCATGCTCAAAAAACATAATAATAAAAAGCAATCAAATATACAGATGGTAAAATAATAGTAATAATAATAATGGAAGTTATAAGCATATTTTAATTAATTATTAGAAATCCAAAACAAGATTAAACAAAAAACAAACAAAAAAATAAGAACAACAAGAAGACAATGGCAATAATAATAAAAATTAAAAATTAAAAAAAAAAAAAAACTTGTTGATAAAATATAAAGAATAAAAAATAATTAAGTGGACTGATTTTTTTTAATCTCAGATATCAGTCACTTATTTCATTTCATGCTCTATAACAATTTTCAGAGATGAAAAAAAGAAAAAGAAATGTGAATCCATTTTTCATAGGAAATAAAAAGTTAAATAAAGATTATGACACTGAAGGTGGAAGTGTTGTGAATTAAATCATAACACCAATATAGTAAACATTTAGAGTTTTTTTAACAACTACTTACAAGGAAGGCCTCTTTATATCAATTTGATTCATTGTAGATGACCCTATGAAAAATAATAAAAGAATCAAAAGATAATTTTGAACTGAAATTTAAAAAAAAAAATGGAAATGCCAAAATACTACTTTAAGTCTAAGAAAATATTACTGTAATGTTAAATGTAGCATTTAATTTTTTAACTGATAAAATAATCCTGAATGTGAAGTGACATTACAAATTACATGAACAATAAGAGAAAAAAATGTTTACAAGCTTTATCATATATTTCATTAAACCAGACTCTTCTGAAATTAATTACAAGTAAGAAGCCTGCAACAGAAAGTTTTAAAAAATAATTCCCATTAATTAAATATATTAATGTTATTTGGAGACACATTCTTCTATCAGCTATATCCTTTTAATTAATTATTATTAATCCAAAAAAAAAAAAAAATGTACATGTTTTTTCTTTTAAGAATCATTTTGGTGAAACAAGAAAGAGGTTTTACCAAGAAGCATGTGTGTACATCATATATATATAAAATGATTAACATCAGTCATTTATTTGGAGTCAGTACCTGTTGATGTGCTGATTGAACTAGCATCTATTTTGTTGTCCAGCCACTGTAAAGTAGCATCTGTGTACACCAGCTGAAAACACTGACTGAATAAGGCACAGATTTCTTCAACGGTTTGCTGCAAACAGAAGTGTATCAAATAAAAAAAAAAAAAAATTTAAAAAATATATATTTCAGTCATATAATATGAATTTTAAAGCAAGGTATTTTTTTTTTTTTATATTATACAATATTTGTGTTATTATTTTTACAATTTAGATCAAAAGGACCTAACAATGGAAAAATTCAAAGTTGAAAAATACAATAAATATTTTAATTTAATTTTATATTACTATTCTTTTCAGTGAAAGGCAGATTTAGTGAGTGGATCCCCACCCAAAAAAAAAAAAAAAAAATCCTAATTAATGTATTGTTTAATATTATAATTAAAAGTCCATTGGTTAAACATATGAAAAAATCTGGTGATAACAAACTAAAGACTGTAAGATATTTATATTTGAAAATTTTCTACCTTATTATCACAGTAAAGTACAGTCAGACTGCAGTTTTCTGTTGTACCTAAAATACAGAATATTGCAATTATTTTATGTTATCATGCCTATCACAAACACACACATACTTTTATGTGACTATAAAAGAAAAATGATTTAATTATTATTAAAAGTAATTATTTCAGTTGTAACCTTAATTTTTGCAGTGTATTTTTCATCCAACAAAAGCAGTAAAATAATAAATTATTTGAAAATGATTATCATTTCTTAAATGACAAATTTTATCTTCTGCTTCTGCACATAATCTGATTTTGTGAAGATTTTGTTTTTCTGTCAATTACTTACCATGTTTTAGGGCAAGGATATGTTGACTATCATCTTTAATGTAACATGTTGCTGCTATTTCATGTACTGGAATCCTAATGAGCAAATCCTAAAAGAAATATAATAAAGGAGATTTCACTCTTTAGTAAAGTTCATATAAAAAGTGCTTTTCTGATTAATTAAAAAAAAACATGTCTACACTCACAAATTTCATTTACTCTGTTTAATGCATATAACATAAAATCACAGACACCCCCCCAAAAAAAAAAAAAAAAAAAGAATATTTAACCAACAAACTTTTAATTATAATATTACACAAAAGCATACTAAACTAGTAAGGTTAACAGAAACATATTATATTATTTAGAGAAAAAGGTTAATTAGTGAACTCACCTCAGTAGCATTGTAACGACTAATTTTGATGTTGTAAACACTGATGCTGAAAATAGCCTGATCATCATACCCTACATGATGAGGAATGAAACGTTTCTTCTGAAATATTAACATTTTATATTGCTTCATCCAGAATTGGTATGTTTAAATTTGAAACTAGTGTATTTAAAAAAAAAAAAATACATTACACTGAAGAAAAACAGAAATGGTAAAATGTATTATTATCAAACTGTCATTAAAAGTAAAGTCACTGGAGATATGCTAGGCTTGATCAGATAGCATAAAAATTTATTTATTTTAAAATGTATGAAATATTTCGGTACAAAATCTAGAAAAGTGTTCTGGTTTAGTGTCCAGGAAGAAAAAATGTTCACAAAATTTTCCAAATAGAAACATTTTATTATTTCATTAGACATATTTTATCTTGATTTAATAATATTCAGAAATTTAAAACAATCCATGATTTTGAGATCTTGCACAAATCTCTGAAAAGTGATAGCAAAAAAATAAAATATAAATAAATATAAAAAAAAGATTTAGATGTCAGAAGCTGTATATTCTCACAACATGCTGTATTATTATACAATATAATAATGACTTTAATTTTTTTTACCTTTCCTTCATCAATGATTCTCAAGACAGTAGTCCGATTTGTTGTATCAATGTCAACTGGAACATCTTTTATTTCACCTGCATACTGAAAAACAGAAACACAGAATACTTAAAAATAATAATAATAAGTAACAAAAAAATAAATTTGAAAAAAAAATAACCCCAAAACACACCTACACACATTCAGTATTGATAATTAATTAATAAAAAGATAATAATAATTAAAAAATCTAAAGCAGAGTGATTTAAAAAAACAAAAATTACAAATTGCCACATTAAAAAAAATCAGTCTTGGCATTGTCCAAGCCAGCTTTCTTGTTTAGATTTTCTGACTTTGACACAGAGTGAAAATCTGCAATACAGTCTATGGCATAAACAACTGCAATATAGACAATTACAGAGGTTATTCTTAGGTTGTAATATATTTACCAAAACAGCTTTTTCCACATTTTCCTCTATGAGAAACTGGGGTTTTATGTAGTAGTCAGGAGGTGTCAGATCATAACTTTTTAACATGCGTCGATCATACATATTAATGTCTTGTCTGTTCACTTTGGAAGCTTTTATTGGATGGAAGAAATTCTGAAAATAAGATTAAAAAATTAAAAATTAAAAAAAACAAAAAAAACTGTGACTCTAATAAATAACAACAACAACACAATATTAATAAATGTGGATTTTAATATTTAATGAATGTTAAATGTAACTCTTTTTTTTTTTTTTTTCAGCCATAATTGAATGTACTGCCTAATTAAATTCTTTCTGGTGGTTTTATAATGTCACCATTAATTGCAGACAATATTATGCATTTATATGTTAATTAGAGATACCTCGTTTGACAGAGAAACAAATTTAGCACCATGGCAATGCACAGACTAGCAAAAACAATTTACTATTTTATTTAATGAACTTACTTAAACTGTTTGAATGTAATTTAACATTTATTTAAATTATCACAGTATTCAGCTTAAATGTTATGATATTTTATTATTTTACACGTAAAAGTTTGAATCCTAGTTCTTAAATTTTAATTTGTTGAATTTTTTACATACTCATACTGTATATAAATAGGATGAATATTAATGTCACTGCCTAAAAGTAAATAAATATTTTAATAAATGTAACAAATTTCAATTTCTGTCTTCAACATAATTCAAGTTTAAATTATTTTAAAGTTTACTCTTAACTTTTTCACACTTCATAGTTATCTTAATCTATATTCTTAAAATAATTTATTATAAAATAATGTTGGATGTCTCTGTAAAATAAAAAATTAAGAGATATGATTTACTAGCCTAAAACGTGGGATAACTGTTTTAATAGTTTCTATAAACGTTATTATTAATCAAATTTTAAGTTTAAAGTTATCTGTTTATTCAATATAAGTATCTGCATCGTGAGGTATATGAATAATATTCTGTTTTTAATGAAGCTTTTGAAAAATTATTTTGGATTTGAAAGTATATGTTCTAAGAATCAGGAATGTCACTCTGACATTTATGTTTACTGTTTGTTGTACAAATGTATAACAATAAAACTTATATAACCATTATTAATAATCATAAAATATATTAAAACAAAAAGGTGAAATTTATTATTATTCATTCCGGAATTTTTATATATTCTATCTACATTCAGAATATTAAGTGATATCACTGATAGGTCTTGTCCTGTGTGTCGCATAACGTCACCAAATAATCACCTTTCTTTTTGACCGTGCGTCTTCGTCCATGGCAGATACATCTTCATTTTATCTCCGAGAATACTGCATTTTAATTAGAAATGATTAGATTCAGTACTGTCAAATACCAAACTTGTTCAGACACTTTCCAGACCCATTAAAATAACTTTTTCTTGTTTCCTCATTTTAAGAGGGCGCTAGTATGTGTACTTCCGGAAATAGGTGCTCTGTGAACTTATCCTCAACCAGACATCAGCATCGCTGTGAAAATAAAATGATATCGGTCTATGCCAAATTGTTACTTGTTTATCATTTATGATCACAAATTGCCTGACTGCAACGCCCATCTTTCACCAACATCTCACTTTTCGTTGATTAAAAAATAATATATTTGTATTCCTTACACTATGTATACTAAAATATCCAGAAATAAGTGTAAAACAGTAAAGAATATGACATACAGTTTTAAATACAACCAATATATAAGGTGTTATGGAAGTAATGAATCAAATTAGATATCGGAAAAATTATATACGATGCATGGCATTAATATTTACAATAAATATTACTCGGGGACTATAAGTCTATAAAAAGGTATTTTAAAGTAGCTTTATTAAAATTCTGGTTAAAAGATGCTAACTATAAATTATAATATTTGTTTATAAGCCAAAAACTCCATTAAAATATAATTTTGGTTGGATACGCAGGTTACTTGACAATCAGTCGATTATAAAATAATGTAATGCTTAATTTATATATATATATATACAAATATATATATATAATAACAAGTAAATAAATAAAGAAAAAGTTTTCTTATAACTTGATTTTAAGAAACATATTACGCCTGTGCTCAGAACATTTTAACAGTGGAACAATGAAGTAGTATTATTTGCGATTAAAGGGTACATATGTACTGTCATAAAATTTTGAAGTCAAACAACGTTGAAAAATCTGCATATTCTGTATCTATGTACGCTGACCAGATATCACGTGATTATGACGTAGCTAAATCATTATGAGCGATTGTTACCTTTACTACGCATCTAAAAATGGTAATTTTTCAGAAAAACGGATTTTAAAAGTAAGCGCAATTATTTAGTTTAAAATCTGTTTTAATTAGTAGCCTGATCATTCATTTGTACGTATTTGACAAAAGGTTGTTACTCTAAAATCTATGAAATAGAACTGCTTAATAATGTATTGCTGTACTGCATATTTACAATAATGTAAAGAAATTTAGTTTCTAAAAATAATAATAAATAAAAAAGCAAATAAATAAATAAATAATAATAATAATAATAATTAAAAAATGGCATACCAAATTTCCAAGTTTGCCTATTCTGATCCCAGGTTCCCCAAAAATTATATATGATCCAGTTGTGTAATTTTTTTGTTTTGTTTGTTGTTGCTGTTTGTTTTTTTGGTGTTTTTTTTTCCCACCTCATCTGTCTAAACGGAACGAAAACCATTTTAATTTTCTTACTGGCTTTTATCATTGATTATTTTCCAGGGGAAGGATTTTTCTTCCTTAATTCAAGAATGCTGTCAAACATGGATGTATATGAATTCAAGTACATTAACAGCTTACTGAATTTTATCTAAAGGTAATAAAAAGAACACATTGTTTTTCAAGACTTATATATATAGTATACTTACGCTTTATTACTTCTTAATTTTGTATTACTGCCATTAGATGATAATATAGGAAATAATTATATCCATATTATTTTATTTAATCAGTTAATATAGAAAATATTGATGGCATGTCATCATTCATAATAATGAAGGTTATTGTGGTCATCAGCATCCAAATGATGATTTCCAGAATGCGAGAGGAAATATATTTTAAAAAAAAGTTTATGCACGTTCAGACAAGATGACTGTGTATGTAAGTTTAATTACCTTCACAGTTAGTTAAGATTTATATAAAATGCACATAGATACAACATACTCCGATCGAAGAATATACATCCAAAAATGTTGGGTGCGGACCCAGAGAAAATATTTGGACACCCATAAATAAATAGCTATCCTTTGTACTTAATAGAAAAAGCATTTTTTTTTAAAATTCTCAATTTTTGAACTTAATTTTATTTATTTATTTATTTTATTTTTTATTTATTTTCATTTCTTGCAGCTTATAAGCAGGTGAATAACCATGTCTGTCAAACCTTTATCTGTGGGTTTGGCTGTTGTAGTTTCAGAATGCATTAGCTATCTGTGGTATTCGCCTAGGGGTAGCTGGCCTCGTAGGATCTTAGAACGTGATTTCTTATGCGGCCTCATTTCCAACATCTGTTTGGCACTGCTTCTTAAAGAACTGGTCGAGTTAGTATATATAAATAAATAATTAAATAAATAAATAAATACAATATTTTAAATTTTTTATAATTTTCTTTTTTTTATTGGTATATAAAAAAAAATGTATTATTACTGATATACTCGTTTAGACTGAAAGTGTTGTTAGCACACACTTTGTCATGTTATAAACACATGAAATTTTTAATTTGCAACAACTGTTCATCAACAAAATAATCTCGATCTTCAGTGAATGAAAATGTTAATTATATTTTGGATTTGGGACATTTCAACACCCGAACAGTATATCCGAGTTATCTGACGACCTGTCCCAGAGCATTGTAATTTTATTATTAATTTTTATGTTTTTATTTTTATATCAGTAAATTTTATTTCTAGAAGTAAGAATCGGAGGAGTGAATAATTTGAAATAAATATTAGAGAGATTCTTGATACCTATAAAATAAATATTTGTAAAATATCCATTTCCTGCCTTACTCAGAATCAGTGGGCTGTAATACAGAGTTAAGTTTTTTGCAGGATCAACTAAAAAGCATTCTGTTTATCATTTCTATATAAATATTTTAAAGCATTTTATTTGTAATATCGAAAATGAATGTTTTGAATATAACACTGACAAATAAATAATAATAATAATAATAATAATAATAATAATAATAATAATAATAATAAATAAATAAATAAATAAATAATAACAATAAATAATAACAATTAAAATAAAGAGTTAAAATGTTTTAACTGTTTATGATCACCGCCATCGTTACGATCCCAGTTACTACAGTTATTTTAATCATCTTCTTCATCGTGCATTTATTTATTTTATTTATTGCAGTAGCTCGTGTGTGTGTTCAGATTCGAGGCATGAGAAGGTTATGGTTGCTGCTTATCTGAGTCTTGTCTTCTTCACAATGGAAGCGCCACACTTAGTTTGCGATATCAGCACTTTTATATGTTGTTTTCTACACAGCTTGCACAAGTTCATCACCGTAATAATTATGCTATTCAGCATGGAAATAATATAGGATAAAAATTCACCCATACCATGATCACACAAAGTGCACTGTTAGTGAGGTACTGTTGTATTATATCTAGGTATATTGCTCTTTTTACCAAAACACACATATTCTACCATTATGGCGGAAGCCTTGATGATAACAAGGCTTTTAGTGAGGAAGATACGAACTATTTACTCTAGGTTTAACGTTCATTCAACGTCTTCGTTCAGAAGGAATGTGTCACGGTATAAAGGATCGATCCTTATTGTTTATAATCTTTACAGGCACATTATTATTACAAGTGTTAACTGTAACATATATATTTAATAACATAATCATTCATTCGCGGCTGTGTAGACTAGTTGTTCTTTATATAATCGTTATTTATTTTTGTTAGTTTTCACGCTATTTATTTTTGTTAGTTTTAACGTTATTTATTTGTTTTTTTCTTCTTTATTGTTATCTTTTTAAATAACAAATTTGATACGTTTTCTTTTTAAGGATTAAACAAAATAAATACCATTATTTATAAACCGTTTGTTTTATTATTATTATTATTATTATTATTATTATTATTATTATTATTATTATTATTATTATTTTGTTTTAATTATTTTAATTACTTTTTTAAAAATATTTTATTTATTTATTCTGATGTAGTAGTTGTTGCTGTTTTTAATTTCTATCAAAATATAATGAAATCAGAATGTCCTGTGTATGTTCGCGTTCTAACGAATTAGCACATGACCATGCTTCCTATATAACAGTGATGAATGCTGAGGGTTTCTTCTGGGATATATAAATAAAAAATAATAATAATAAAAAAGCACACACACACACACACACACACACACACACACAGGTTTTCTTCTATTTAATGTACCCGAAAATAAAATGAAGAGATGGAGATCCCGTGAAATAATTATTATGTATAAACCTACTGAAATGAAAAAGAGTAAATAATAGGGTTTACATTACGGAATTTTCTTAATTAATCTGCTGATTAAAATAGACAAATGGCACCCCGTCTGAACTCTCCATTTTATATTTATAAATTATAGCAGCGTATATTACGGTGGTTCTCAAATTTTCTGAAGTCAGAGCACACTTGAAGTCTTATAAAAAAATTGCGGGCACACTACACACAAAATTCTAAGAAATATAATTCAAAATGTAAAAAAAAAAAAAACCAGAAATAACTGAAAGAAGGATATTGTGGCTGAATCGGTTGCAGAGCAGGTTGCTGAGGTTGTCTGTCCTCATTGTCTACATCTATGTCAGATTCTTCATCATTTTGCGTATAAACAGTTCTCGTCTGGAATCTGTACCGTTTGTTCCTCTGTGAGAGATTATCACTGATATATTTAGAGTTACCGCCCTTGTGTGAGAGATGTTCACTGATATATTTAGAGTTACCGCCCTTGTGTGAGAGATGTTCACCCATATATTTTAAGCTACCGCCCTTGTGTGAGAGATGTTCACCGATATATTTAGAGTTACCGCTCTTGTGTGAGAGATGTTCACTGATATATTTAATTACTGCCCTTGTGTGAGAGCTGTTCACTGATATATTTAGAGTTACCGCCCTTGTGTGAGAGATGTTCACTGATATATTTAGAGTTACCGCCCTTGTGTGAGAGATGTTCACCCATATATTTTAAGCTACCGCCCTTGTGTGAGAGATGTTCACCCATATATTTTAAGCTACCGCCCTTGTGTGAGAGATGTTCACCGATATATTTAGAGTTACCGCTCTTGTGTGAGAGATGTTCACTGATATATTTAATTACTGCCCTTGTGTGAGAGCTGTTCACTTATATATTTAGAGTTACCGCCCTTGTGTGAGAGATGTTCAGATATATTTAGTTATCGCCCTTGTGTGAGAGCTGTTCACTAATATATTTAGAGTTACCGCCCTTGTGTGAGTGTATTCCTTTATTCATCATCTATTTTTCACTCATGAGAAGTATGAGCCCGACGTGTCTTGGCAATTTCTTCAAAAATATTGTAATACAAAGCAATGGACTGTTAAAATGTCAAAAAACTACAAAGGCTTTATTTTTAATGGTGTGCATTGTGCAGTGAGAGAAAACTTTTATCAGTCGATTATAATAGGCTAAAACTCCATAAAGTATTAAAGTTTTAGATGGGTAGTGACTGTGACAGTGATAGGAATATATGTCACAAGAAACCTTTTGCTATTTATCAGACTTGCACACCTTATCACTTATACTGCGCAGCCTTGAGCAGCCGCACTTGCTCATCAGCCAAAACTCGTTTCAAACGAGTGTATAAAATCTTCTTCCCGGCCTTCTTACTGGATATCTTTCCGCTCTTAACATAATCAGTTTTTTATCGTCACAAATATCTATCTAGATGCTAGAATTTCGTGGGACACACGTTAGCATGCCTCCGGGCGCACCCTTTGAGAAACACTGGTATATTAACACCAATAAAACCACAAAATAAGCCGGAAGCCAACACGAACAAATATAATCATGAATGACGTCACTAGCCTGGAAACCGATTAAATGGGGGATGAAAACTTTTTCATAAGATGAATATTTACATGATTAATCCACGTAACTGATCATGTCTTTCACCTCCCATCATTTGGAATTTGGCTAATTTTTTGGGCGAACTTAAAGTAGGCTTTCTTTATTTCTTTTTTAAATAATTTTTAAAAAAGAATCTAAAATTGTTTTTTAAACATTTTAAGCGTAACTCACAAGTATTTATAAAATTGATAATTTAGTTATTTTAATATATTACTTTTTACATTGTTTTAAATTTAAAAAGAAATTGTTTGTGAATTTAAATATAATAATCTAGCTATTTTAACAACATCAAATCGAATATAGGGTTTTTATTATTATTATTATTATTCTAATAATAGTTTTATTTTATAAAATAATTCATCTTTTTTTCTAATAATTATGATACGTTTATCAAATATTTTATAATTTTTAATTTTTAATTTTTTTTTTTTTTTTTTTGGCTTGTAAATGAAAAAGTCGCCATGGGAGAAAGCGAAGGTGTAAATAATGGAGTGTTTACTGGGATCCTTATAGCAGAGGGGATGAGCATGTTCTGGTACAACAGAAGGTCACAATGGGTCAGGAGAGTGGGAGATCGTTGCTTCATTTCTGCCATCATCTACGACACTGGGCTTATGGCTGTTATTAATCTTATGTTTGAGTTAGTGACATGATCATCACAATAATATATATATATTATTTTAAATCATAACTGTCATAACTGTTTTCTCTATTAATTTAAAATATATATATAAAAAAAATAAAAAATAAAAAAATAAAATAATTGATTAGATGAATGAATGAATAAAAATAAAATAAAATAAATCAATAAATAAAATGAATAACAATATGTTACTGGATACAGAATTTTAGAGATGATGGATGTAAAGACAATTATTTTTCACATATGATGAAGAGAAATGATCTGAATATTAGTAAATATCTAACAGAAAGGAAATGAATGAATAAATAAGTCACCGAGTACGTTAGTAAACCCAATCAATAAATACAGCATACATCTAAAACAACTTAAAATTTAATTTCAAAACTTTAAATGTTGTGATGAACTGTATATTTATCACATAATACTTAAATGAATGCATAATTATATATGAAGATATTTGTTCTTTTTATTATTATTACTATTTTCTTTATTGTAGAATTTTTATTTTTTTTAAACTTTTAATGTTTTTTTTTAATTTGTATTATTATTATTTTTTTTACACATTAATAATAATTATTATTATATATCCTAAAAGTTTTCCATGTTATTGTATTCTATTTTACCAGAAAATACTTGTGTTTAACTGTATCCACTGTGATGGACATTGCAATTTTAAGTGGTTTTCTGTCTACCGTGTTCTTCTGTTTGGAAGCCCCGCATGTTGCCCACGACAGCGACTCCTTCACCAGTTGCTTTTGGCACAGTCTTCACAAATTCTGTGTTATATTTATCATACTTTTTTGCTCTGTCTATTTCAAGGTATAACTGAACACAAATGTGATTTTAAAGATTTAGAAAGCGAGATGTTTCTTTTTCTAATCTCCTTATAATAATAATAATAATAATAATAATAATAATAATAATAAAAAATAATAATAATAATAATTTAAACATTTAAAAATGGAAGAAAGACAATTTAAAAATGTTTAAAACAATTAAATAAAAAATATATTTGCTTATTCGTTTATTCATACATTCATTTAATACAATATAATTACAGTTATGGACATTTTTGTCTTCTTTTGTTGCACGTATTTTTATTTTTATTTATTTTTTGTTTGTTTGTTTTTATTTTGTTAAACAATTTAAGGAGAATTTGATTTAAAACGAAAGAGTATAAGTACATTTTTAGAATGACTATAAAAATGTTGAGCAAAAATTATTTAATGATTAACGATGAAAAGAAATTCCAAATGAATGAAACCCGTTAACTAGATGGTTGTATACAAAAAAGGCATCAATAATAAATCATTAAATTACAAGTGTGTATTATTATTATTATCATCATCATCATCACCACTACAACTGCTACACCATTCTTCCTACTACAACTATTACTACTACTGCTTGTAACCAACTAACATGTTACATTAACTTTAATTATAATAGTGAATATTTGGAAAGCCTGATATTAATAAACGAAATACATTTGGATAGTTACGCTGAAGAATTAATTTAAAGGTAACAATAAGTAATATACACAAAATAATAATGATTAATGGACGTATTAAAAAAAAAAATATTGTTTCATTGTGTGTGTGTGTGTGAGAGAGAGAGAGAGATAATAATAATAACATATATATATATATAATTCATTCATTCACATCGCGTATGCAACTACTGACTCTGACAATATTCTCTTAAAAATCGTTAAATTTTTCGATTCATTTTATGCGATTTAAGGAAGACGAAAACCGGAAGTTTACATTCTGTGACTTTATGCTTTGTAAAGCACGTTTCGAGTTTAGGCCGAACTTCTTTTTCTTATAGGTAAACTTTGATTTATTATCTGCAGTTTTCAGTATGAATGAAATTAAATAGAACAGACAGTCTGACACTCTCAATTTGCAGCAACAGTCATTTCAATGGTACTGCACTTTCTTAGTTTCTGCAGTTTCTTGTAGATTCTAAGATTGTCAGTTTTTAACGTTTGTGTCAATTTTATCATTCGATTCATTGTATTTTGCATTTACAGAACAAATCGGGCCAATATTTTTGAACATAAATAAAAACAAATGAAAAAAATAATGTCTGAGCATTGATTTTCTAAATATATAGACTAAAAGTGGCGTTTTTTTTTTTTTTTACACCAGCAACAAATAAAAATAAATAAATAAATAAATAAATAAGTAACCCCGGTAAAATAATAATAAAATAAAAAATACATAACACAAAACAAACAAACAAAAAGAACTACATGTACCAAGCATTTGGTGATAGTGATTCATTTTCTTATTTTTACACCAGCAACAAATAAAAAAATAAATAAATAAATAAAAAAAAAAGTAACCCTGGTAAAATAATAATAAAATAAAAAATACAAAACACAAAACAAACAAACAAAAAGAACTACAAGTACCAAGCATTTGGTGATAGTGATTCATTTTCTTATTTTGCACCTCAAACTAGCTTACAGTAATAATAGTTAATTAAAAAAAAGAGACATATTTCTGGAAGGAATTGAAAAATTTGGTGTTTAGCTCTTGATAATGACATTTCCAAAAACTAAAGAAAAAAACAACAATAAACAATAATCAGAAAACTAATTATGCTTTCTCTAACATTGAAATTAATTTGATTTCTTTTCTAGGACAGTATAAAAAAAATATTTGAAGAACACCATCAAATAATGGCCAATATTTCCAAAAGTGAAACTGTCAATATTTGTTCCTCAGAAGATGTAGATTTTACAGTTTTTGTTGGAGACTTTTGTTTAGGCTGCAATCGTAAAACACTTTCAGAACAAAGTGGATATTTCCAGGCAATGTTTGACAGTCAAATGAAAGAGAGTTTGTCAGGATCAGTCACACTTCATGGAACTGATGCAGCTGATGTCATTCATGTGAAAACTCTGTTAACATCAGTACTTCAACCAATTGCTATAGACACCTCTAATGTGTTTCCTTTAACAAGGCTGGCATCACTTTACCAATTTCACAATGTTCTTTCATCCTGTTGCAAGTTTCTGGTTAACAACATTACACATTCTAACTGTTTGAGTATCATGGATTTTGCTGAAGAATGTTTCTTGGAAGAGATTTTTTATCTTTCAAAGGTGCATTCATTGTGGCATTTTCAACATGTTGTAAAGCAGGATGAATTTAAGAGTCTGACTCACAGCAGACTTCTGCAGTACTTGAATAGCTCATACCTCAACTGCACACAAGAGATCACTCTGACTGATGCTATAGAAGTCTGGTTGGAACATCACAAAGAAGATTCATGGGACATGAGAGAAATTTTAGAGAATAATTTCTACCCTGATGATATGTCACATGATGAATTAAAGGTGTTGTTAAACAAAGACTGGGTAAATCAAAACAGTAAAATACATGACATAGTTCAGTCTGCTTTGAAAAGGAAACTGGAAATAGTTGAACCAAGCCATGAGGTAAATCCAGTAAAAATTAATAATTGTGATCCATCTTCTTAAGACTAAAGACGTTTTGTCTTTACTTTTTTAGATATTTAATTATTGCAAATTTTATATCTAATAAATTATACAGATTTATGGTCACATCCATTAACATGGATGAGTCAATTTACTATTAGACATTAGATTCATAATGTTAAAAAATACCTGGTGGTCCAGAGAATTTAAGGGAAATTCTTTTTCATTTAAATTTTATTCACAAATTTAAATAAAGAATAAAAAAAAAAAAAAAAAAATGATGAAAAAGAAATGCCAATTTATTTAATGTTACGGTCTTAAGATGATGATCAAAAGTGGAATTAACTTAATGTAAATAAAATTATGAGGATTTAAATTTTCAAATGATATTTCATTATTGCTTTGAATATATTGGATACTAGCTAGAAATTAAAGTCTAAAACATTTTTTATTTGTCTTTAAAGGTAAGACACAGGAAACTGCCACATGCTATATTACATCTGGATAGACACTTGCCAGGTGAAGAACCATTTCTTAAAACAAATATGTTTTATTTCAATCCTGAAGGCTGTGACATTGAACCCATAGATCAAATAGAATCATCTGTCATTTGTAAACCAGTACCATTAGTAGGTGCTCCAGGCTTCCAAGCTACTGTTGTGGGTGAGGATATTTGAATGTGATGGTAATTGTTGTTTAAGTCTTGTGATACATAAAGCATGCATAAAACTATTAAAAGAAAAACAATAATTTCCTTGTGTTACTTCACAAGATACAGATAGTGACAAATATCACATGTAAAATAACATTGTTTGCTGGATATGTTAAAGACTTAAAAAATCAAAAACTGTCAAAGAACTTTGTAAAAAAACATACTGGGTATGTCATTTACATGTATCTGATATATCTGCTGCTAGAACAAAAAAAAAAAAATAAAATTAAAATAACATCTGTTAATGTTTCTTTGTAAGATGATGTTCATATTTCAAAATCAAAAACATTAAGTATTTGTAGACAATTATAAAGTAATCTAACTTTGCAGGAGACAAGATTTATGTTACTGGTGGAGAATGGAAACTGGGAAGGAATACATGGGAAATGAGAATGTGGATTTATAACTGCTTGTCACTTCAGTGGTTCGAGGGACCACGTCTGACTAAGCGACGTCGTCATCATGGAACCTGCACTGATGGAGATCATCTGTTCCTATTAGGGGGATTTGGTGCATATCGCACCATTCTGGATGATGTTGAACAGTTAAATGTGCATACAGGTAGATTTGGCTTTACTAGCCTTTGTTAACTTTATACAGAGAATTGTTATATTTAATTATTGTTTGAATCACAGGTGTTCTAAACACAAGTATTTAAATATTCAGTTATTTCATTAACAATTATTTATCATTTATAATTGACATATTGTTCAAACACTTTATTTATTTTTATAATCTGATATGGAGCATCAGAATTCTTACAGAAAATGTTTGATCAAAATTGGTGACTTTTTGATTTCAGGAGAATGGTCTAACATTCCATCTATGCTTCAACCCGAATTTTCTCCTACAGCCACAGTCTGTGGTAGAGCTATGTACCTTTTTAAAACATGTATTCAGAGATATTCTTTTGATACATCTCAGTGGTCATACTTGACTCTAAGCAACCCAATCAGACTGAATATTACACATGCTTATGTTGAAGATGACATGATCTACCTCTGCAGTACTTTTGGTAATTCAGTAAAAGTGTTTAATCCTCATATTACTGAGCTGTCTGAACTGTGCAGTTTTCAGTCTGAATGTGGTAACTGTATTTTATATCGTAGAAAACTGTACTGGTTTTCAAGAATGTCTGACAGTTCAGCAGTGGAATATTATGACCTGGACACAAGAAAGCATTTGGTTTTGGATAATGTGAAGAACTGTAGCCTGGAAGGAATTCTGTTAACTGTTCCAAAATATCCTTGTTTCAGGCTGTGCAAGAAAGAAGGTTGAATGAATCTTTTAAAGTGTAATTTGTTTGATAATAGCCTAAATATATTTTGTGTCCTTACAAGTCATTATTTTATTTCCTTCTGACAACCAGTGTTTGTTAGTCATAAAGAATGGTAACAAAATAACAAGCTCAGTTTAAAAGGGATTCTTTACTTTTTAGTTGATGTCAAGGCACAAATGCCAGGTACCACCCAATGTCAAAACTTATTCTCATAGTTTACTAGTAACAAAGACTGGTTGGAGGATACAAGTGAGTAAACAAAATATATCTAAACCATTTATCATATATTTAACCCCACAAAAATCCACAAGAAAACCAAAAACAAACCCAAAACATAACCATCTAATATTTAAAACCAATAATTTTAATGGCATCAGCTTTAAAAATTTTAAATGTGAGTGTCGGTTGTCATGTTTATCAATTGTTTTCATATTCTTGTAAATTCAGTCAAAGCCATTAACTTTTATTAAATCATTCAAAAATTTCAACAAAACCATGGTGCAATTATCTGTAAGTGAACAGCAAAACTAAATATGAAGAACTAGTTATTTAACAGTCATGAATTTTTGCCTGAAAGAAAATTAATACATTAGTAAAACAGAATATAAATCTACACAAGGTGAAAACAAACTAACACAATAACCCTTTTTCTCATTCATCTACATCACTGCAGTACGAATTACCTAATTGGAATATGGAAAACATTATACATTTGACTAGAGCCATTATTATAAAAGTTGCATCTTTAACTTGGAATGCACTTTTACTCAGCTGAACACAACTGTATATGCACCAACTTTCAATTTATTAGCACTAACTCACATATGCAAAATCAGGAGAGCACTCCAGCTGAAGACAGTTTAATTTCCCAGTAAACATTAAATTACATGAACTAAAAATTCTGTCTTCCCAATGGACCTTCATGTGTTTTGTGTTAGCTTGTGTCTGTCTGTCCCAGTGTTTCAATTTTATATACTTGATAGAACTACTGTTATAGTTTTAGACAAGTTCTGGAGCACCTGCTGCAACCATTTGTCTGGAAAGCCATTCTAGTCCATCACTGAGTCCTATTCCACTTTTAGCATCACAGGCTTGTATGTGCCAACTACGACTGCAGCACTGCTTGAAAAGTCCAAACTCTTCAGTTAGCTCCTCTATACTGGCGCAATTTTCAACATCCTATAAAAAGAATATTACTAAAGACATCTTATTGTCATAACTTTTCTTATGCAAAATAATTTATTAATATCCTAAGGATGACTTATGTTATTCTGAAACAAACAAATTTAAAACTAAAAATTCTTTTTAAAATCCTGGTTCCTTAAAGTCATAATTTGTACATTTTAATAACTGACATATTTAATAAATGTTTCCTATCAAAATATTTAGTGTAAACATAAATAGTAGATTGATCAAACTGGCTTTTTAAAAGTTTGTATATGTATTTTGTATGTCAGAGAATAAATGATAACCAGCAGAGTACAAACAACTATAAATTAAGGACCGACAGAAATGGGCATCTATTGAATAGGTTAAAATAAGTGGATAATTACTTATTATTTTTCCGTAATTCCATAATTACTAATAGGAAGGAGCATAAAACCATGACATTTTATTTAATATGTAGGTTTATGCAAATGGTTAAGGATCACATATACAACCCACTTCAACCATAGTGGACTATATTTTTCTGTTCAAAACCAGGGTTCCTTTATAAATTGTATACACATATTAAACCATTTATCAAGTTCTCATACATCCAGAAAATCAAGAAAACCAGTTATATTATATATGTATATTTTTTAATCTGACTACTTTTAAATTTGGTGCTTATAGATTGATGATGGGTGCTTATAGATTGATGATGGGTGGCAACTATTTCTGTGACATATATACTGAACAATGTTAAATGAAATTGTTGCTGTGAAGAGGTGATTCTCTTTCAACAAATCATTTTTATTCACTTGTACAGGTGTACTGAATATCTGTTAAATAACACATTATTTTTTATTTTATTATTAATATTATATTTTTTTCATCCAATATATTATATATCTTATTATAAGAAATTTAAGTGTATTAAGATGTGTATTAATTTGTTCCTAATCTTTTAAAATAAAATTATAATCTTGCTTTTGTTTGTTTGTTTTTTCATCCTTTTTATAAAAATAGGATACGTGGTATTCTGTTATTTTAAGAATTTTAACGGATTAGTAAAGATCAAACAGCCCCTGCTTTAAATGTATAATAATTTGCATCTGTTAAATATAGCTTCATTGTTTATTTAAGTATGTATTTAGAGTGTATTCAGGAAACCAGTCCCAAGCTTGCTGGATAAACTGTTTAGTATCTGTATCCATAAACATGGAAGCAGATAACACTGCCTTTAATAAAACTGGGCATCTCAGGCTGGAAAGCACAAATGCAAATTATGAGACCTATTTAAGGCTGATCAAGTGTATATACTAATAAGTGAAGACATCATTAACCAAACCTGTTTATTTGCTAGTATGAGAAGAGAGGCTTCTTTCAATTCTTTCTCTTGCACGAGTTTGGCTAATTCATTCTTAGCTTCAGGTATTCTTTCTCTGTTACTGCTGTCCACCACAAATATCACAGCTAAAATGAAATGAAATTTGTAAATATTTATCATTAAAAAGAGAAAAGCAATAAAGAGAAACATATAAAGCTATACATGATGTGACTGAGACACTATTTAAAAGTAATTCATTTAAACTTCTTAAAACATTTCAGAATTATACAAGCAAATAAGAAATAAGTAGGCTGTTACTTCAAGAGATTCTTTAGCAGTAATTCACTGTAAAACGCAGAAGTCATATATAAAATTTGCAGACATAAATCATCTGATTCTTCTGTAAAGTCTGGCATCAGAAATTTTGTTAAGTACACTTTCTAATAAGTGCAATTCTCAAACCTTGAGTATTGAAGAAGTAATGTTTCCACAATGGCCTAATTTTCAGCTGGCCTCCAACATCCCAGATTGTAAATTTTAAATTTTTATATTCCACAGTCTCAACATTGAAACCTATGAATAAGACCAATCTGCATTAGCAAATAAAAACATTACATACAATCAGAGAAATAATGCAATAATGTTCATTGAAAAGCAAAGAAATACTGATTAAGTACTAGAATTTTTAATGCTGTTAAATGAAACAGGACGAAAGGAATTTTAACATAAAACCAGAAAATTCAAAAATAAACTCTTACAAGCAATTCTCTTTATTTAATTTTATTCCCTGTTTATTAATGTGCTAAAATTCAAAATAAGAATTAGATATTTTGATAGTATAATCCATGAATGTGATAAGATTCTGAAGGATCAGTAATTAGAATTTATTTCAAAATCAAGTTGTGTTGAACAAGATATCAAACCTATTGTTGGGATGGTGGGAATGAATTCATTCTGCTTCAGCTTAAAGAGAATACTTGTTTTTCCAGCACCATCTAGGCCAAGAGTCACAACTCGCATTTCGATCTTAGGACCAATGTGAACACGATTGTCCTGCAAAAGAATTAAACATAGTTTTAATCTGTTAATAGCAAATACCAAACTGAAAAAAATGACAGGCAAATCTTTGTATGCCCTATTTATAAGGTGTAAATAATTTTAATATTATTGTGTCACAGAGATAAATGTTTTGCCTGCTTTTAAGATGTCTGTCATCTAGACTGCAATTATTTTCTTTCTTTTCAGTAGCCTGAATTTGACAAATTTTATAATACATTTCAACACAATTACATTCTCTCACAAGCACTCCTTGAAAAGTTTAACATTTGAATTTTGATATTAAGATGATTCTTCTTCAAATATCTATGATGTACAACCAAAGTAATTACTAAAATACTAAAAACATGATTTACTAATTAGTTTACTATATAAAATACATTTTCCTTTTAATCGTTGCCAAGAAACTTGCCTTGAGTTTGAAAATCTGCTCATCAAACAGCAAACATCAGAGTTTATATCTACAAATGAGGGCAGAGTAGTTTGATGTACATTTGCGTGTTATGGGAAATGCTGTTCACATTGTTTCCAGAGTGGTTTGCCACAAAGTTTGTGTTACTTATTTCATTTAATCTCTGATCTAGGTCATTATTTTAGCAACTGATATGTCTTTCTTCCTACTTAAGTTTATGTTGTAGTTAAAATTTTTAAAAATTCCAAATTTTCAAACAGAAATGAAAAATGACAAAACATTCTTTCCTTTGATATAAAAATATAATTCTAATATATATATAAAAGATTTGTAATCAGGAATACATTTTATTTGAATTTATATAAATTTATTTGGAAACTTTCTTCAATGGCAAGAGAACTAAAGGTCATAGTATATCCTTTCTTGTGAATGGAAAAATGCCTATAAAGTCACTTCTTAAAAATTAATTCATAATGTGCCAGCAGCTACTTTCTTTCTTACACCATCATGTTTTCATAGAGTACCACTTTATCACAATGATCTTGACAACTGAAGTTAACATTTACCTCAATCACAGCTGATATACACTGTTGTTATTCCATAATATATAAAAAAGTACTAAAACTGATAATAAAAGAAATAAAGCTAAATATTTTTTATAACAGAAACAGAATCACAATAATACTGATAATAACAAAAATAAATAATACTAATAACAACAACAACAACAACAAAATAATACCGATAATGACGGTAATATTAATAACAGAAACATAACAATACTAACAATTAAACAAACTACAAAACTGATAAAAGAAAAAAAAAAAAAAAAAAACATTGTTTTTTTAGTATTATTTCACAATAAAACTGTAAATTATTAAGAAAGGTCTGTGATACAGTATAGGTGAGTGCTGTTGATACAAACCTTGGTGAATGTAATTGGAATGGTTGGGTCCAGAGCTAGTTGATCAGGAAGATCAAGGAACTGCTGCTGTTGTTTCTGGACAGTCTCCAGCAATTTATTCACTTCTGTTTTAGCAAGGAGAACCTTAGCATCTTCCTAGAACATAGCATTAAGTCAATTATTTAATTATAATCAGATTAAAGTTATTAAAAAAAATAATAATAATAATAATATGAACTTCCATGAATACTCAATTTATCAAAACATTTCAACTAGTGTTCTGTATTAACAATACCTATTCTCTATCTATATTCTAATTTCTGATAATAATATGTAGCTGTAGAGAACTGTTTACTTAGCAAAGAACCAAAACAAATCTTATTTGCAATTCCACTTTTCCACATCTGTTAAAATAAATTGTATTAGTCATTTTAGTGGGTTACTTATTTAAATTCTAAAGAGAATGGTTCTAGACATATTCATTTTATTTACTGACCATTTTGTTTTGGCACTGAACTTTACAAATTACTAATATTAATAAAATTAAACATTATAATATTCAGCAAAATGGAAGCTGATTGGACATAATGAATCAAAGCAATTAGACATTAGGAAACAGTTCTTCAAAATAAACAGTAATAATTTAATTTTATACTTCTACAAATTTGGGTAACATCTTTGCTTCAAAGAAAGTGTACTTCTGAATTTTTATATATAAAGTATTCATCACTTTGTTGTATTCTTTTTGGTTTATAACTCATTTTTTTGTGCTGGGATGTCATTAAACACTCATTCATTCATTCCCTTAAGGAGACTGAAAAACCATAATCAGAAGAATGATCAAAATACCTATATATTTCAATTTGACACAGACCTGTTGCAATGTTCCCTCACATTGCTGACACACTGAAGATATCTGTGACAGAAGAATAGCCATGTCCTCTTGTTGCTGTCGAAGCATGCACAGCTTCTCTCTTATGTGAGTATCTACTGTCGTCAAGGCAACCAATTCTTGACGATTCAGGTTAGCTCGTAGCTCATGAAAATACTGCTTCATTTTCTGCCTGGCTTTGTCTGCTGTGCCAGGAACCTTAGAACAAGAAGGAATATTAAATATGAGTGTAACTCTTTCCATTATTTAATTAACATCAAACCTTTTAATTCATGAAGAAATATTTTATTCCGTAAAACGGTAGTCAAACAGAATATAACAGTATTGAAAAAAATATTTATTCAGATATGAGAACTTGCTAGACTACAAGGTAAAAAAAAAAAAAAACGTTTTCTTATCTTTAGTGTTAATTTACAACAAATGACTTCAGACAGAAAAATAATGTAATCAAGATGTTCCATCTGATTTTAATGTATTAATATTTTTCCAGTTTACATCTGTGAGATATAATTTCAGAAGAAACCTTATAGAAATATATATAAAGATCTGGCATTTGGTTGTTATTTTCAACAAGATATATACATTATTAGGCTAGAAAATATTAAAAATCATTAAATATTAACTCAAATACAAAAAGAAGCATTTAACTTACATGCTGTGTGACTGTTTCTCCATCTTCCTGCTCCATAATCTGAACCCCGCCTTCTATCTGCTGTATTACAGAACCAACTTTACGAGCTGACTCGCCTACTTCTTCTGAGAAAGATTTAATTCGTTGCATTGCACTAATAATTGAGGATCTTACATTTTCTGCTTCGCTCTCCAGTAAAGTATGCTAAAAGAAAAACATATATATTATCTACATATGTATCTATATATATCTATATATATATCTACATATGTGTATGTTCATGTGGTGTGTGTGTTTAGAACAGCTGATGGAGAGAGAGATGAATGGAAAAAGGAGGAATTTACAAAACCTAACAATCTCACATGAATTGATGAAGAGAAATATACATAAATGTCAATTGATTTAATATCAATAGGCTTAGAATTAAAGAAATATTTTCTTTTCTCTCTGAATTAACTTGTCAATCAAATTTTGTTTTCATTTTTAGATACATATATGAAATATATGTACTAGAAAGGAAGTTAAAGCCAGATGCATTTTCTGGTTTCATAAAACAATTTATGTTTCTAAAAAGTTCACCTTTCTCTTATGTTTAATAATGTTTAAAGATACATAAAAAAAAAAAAAAAAAATTTAACTTAATTTTACCAATATGGTAACATTAACTATTATAAATTTAACTTTACTGTCCCAAAATGCAATAAATAAAATTCAAAAACTGTCAATACCTTGTGTCTAACATGTCGGCCATAGTCTTTGCAAATGTAGCACATAAGTGGGGAATTCCTACATTCATCCTCCAGACAGGCAAACTCAACTAGGTGCATTGGGTGATGGACACACTTTGGGTTTTCTCTTGGTTTTTCAGAGATTGGCACTCTCTTGTGGCGAGACAATGTTCTTGTTGAGTGGGTGAGTTCTGAGCATTCTAAACATAAATGAGTGTTGCACACTGTACAGAAAACCACAGCAGTGTGGCGATCAACTTCATCACAGGGAATAGCAAACTGAAAAAAAAAAAAATAATAATGTAAACTGCAGTTTTATAGGGGTTTCAAATCTGCAGTTTAAACAATACAATTCTAAATAAAGAGGAATAAGTAAGATTTTTACTCTTTCATATGTACATGGATCATTTTACATTTTACTTTTTATTTATGATCAAATAAAATGGACACCCATATGAAGACCAGAGGAAACTTTAAAGGAATGAATCAGATATATTCTTTACAAAATTCTCAGAAAAACCCCCAAATTAATACTAATAAATATATACCCCTTCTTCTTTACTCAAAGCAGAATCTGAAAGTGTCCAGTTATCATTCTGCATGGGATTCTGTAATCTTTCTAGTAACTCCAAAAGAGCAAAATTTTTCTTCAGTCCCCAAACACCAGAGTCCCCTATTTCTGTTGGCTGTCGATCAAATGGACACAGAATAGCATGACCATGGACAGGCAATCTTGTCAAACATTGGTGACAACATGTATGTCCACACATCAAAAGTCGAGGCACTTTTTCTCCTTGGAAACGGAAAACTTCATCACAAACACGACATTCTAGTATAGTCTGAAAATAAAAGTGTTCTTTCATGTGAATCACAGACTGTAAAAAAAGAAAAACAAGAGATGTGATATTATACAGATTCAAAAGTTTTATCTTGAATTTAAACTTCTCGAGATAATTCTGGCTAAAAAAAACAATTGTATTTTATTATTTACTGACAAAAATCTGGTAATTTTGTAATTTAAATCTTCATCTTGTGAGTGGAAGTTTTACTATGTTTTATTTACTATATTTTTACTACTATTTAACTAGTGCTGATATAAAATGGTGATATGAATATGTCTAAGCTAATTGTTTTGTCTAAGCTAATTGTGTGACCATGATATTTCTTCAATGTTTTAATTCTGATATTAATTTTTAAACCAAGGAAAATGTTTGAGGAACACAGAAAATGAATTTCAAGCTGGTGAAATGGCCTTGAAAAGAAAAAACTATTTGCTTTGACAAGCCAGTGTGAGTTTAGAGTTAGAAAATAATTTAATCATTTTATTTATATTTGCACAAACAGTGTAAGTTTGGACAAATCAGCAAAATATGCATTAAAACCTTTGCTGATTTCAGTATTTGAAGCATTTAATAGAATCATGCTGTTTATCTTTAATGTCTTTTATTTTCTGCATTAACCAAGAGTAAAATATAATTCAAAAATTATATTCAAGCTATATATTTTACTTATCAGCATTTATTAATCCTAGGTCCTAATGTTATTATTATTAACATTATTATGATTATAATAATAATAATTATTAATTGATATCCTGACTCAACGAGTACGAGTCTTATCCAATATTCTCGTGTAAATAATTAACTGGTTTTGATGTCAGAAAAAATAAGTAAATTATATCATTTATTTTTTAGAAAAAATAGATAATATAAATTTATCATACGCTTTCTGTATTATGCTGTTTGAGAGGAGTAGTTATTGACACTGTGTTGTAGCCTTTCCAACCTCCGCAAGCCATTTTTGTCTGTTTTGGGTTATTTCCCCCTGACCTCCTGTCACTTTTGAAATAAATATTAGTATTCTTTTGATTAGTTGATATTCAAATATAAGAATAAAAATATTATTACATTAATATTAACAGTAGATCTGTGATAAACTTATTTAGGTATAATATATAACGTTATTATGAAAAATACATTAAACTACATTTTAACGATAAATCATGGTCGGAAATAGCTCAGTGCGTGATAGTACTGAAAATTCAACATGGAAGGCGGAAGAGAACGAGAGCAACTTCCGCAGCTTTTGGCTTTGAAAGGTAAGTTTATTTCTATTACTTTACATTATCAGACAACTGCATATGCATAAAAATTCAAATATATTGTAATTATGCAGTAAACTCCTTTCAATTACAGTCAGATGATATAAAAGTATTAATCAAGAACGATATCATATAATTATAATACTCGAGACACTGACGGTGGCACTGACAGTTCTATATAATATATTATATATATAAAATATATATATATATAAAAACTACCTAATTTATCCTGAATAACAACTGCCTATAGTATTAGCTAATTCACATTTTCCGCTCTGTATACTGTGAACTATTATTCTGTAGGTATGTGGACAAAAAATTCAAACACTACCAACTTCAACATAAATAACATTGCTGAAAAGAACTCTAAAAACCCTATAAAAGACAACAAACATCATGTGATTCTGTTGAGTATTAAGGAAGTTACAGCATTTTAACGTTTTCAATTAACACTAATTAATTGTCCTATTATTTAATGTATTTGCATTACAATGGCGTGACCAAAATCCTATTGTTTTTCACTAAAATGCATGTAACTTTCTTAATAATCAAATTTTATTAGTGAAATTTGGACTGAAGATAGATGGTAACTAGTTCTCTCAATTCAAGCTATTAAAAATGCAATATAAATAATTAGTAATAAGCAGATTTTAATTCTGACGTTTTAAGAGATCCTGTTTCTCACTTTCTGTTTGGCAAATTGCAAACTTTGATGGTATCTCTCACAGTTATGGCACTTTCTTATCTGCCTGGTTTTCAGTGGGGACACAGCAACAGGCTTGGTACTGGGAAGAACAATGGTATTTTCTTCATCAGCCTGAGGGACTTCCACTGGCAGGATAATACATGACATAACTGTGAAAATAGTACTGGTCAGGTTCAGCTGATCAAAACATTCGTGACAAATGGAATCAAACATATTGAATTCCACAGTGTCACTGAGTTTCTTGAAAATGTTCAGAGTGTTGTCAACAAGTTTCTGAATTTGTGATGTAATATAATTCAAAACTGTATTTCTCTGATGACCAGTAATATTATTGGGGATATATGATTGAAGTTCTCTAAAGGTCTTCGCATGGCTTTTTTCGCAGCGAAAGACAAAAATAAACAATATTGAATATGTGACCATTTAAGAAATTCGCCAAAGAAACTGGAATTCCATTGGGAAAGTTCTCTTCCAAGTGTTGGTTGGCTATACCAGTCCTTTGATTGGGGGATTTTCTTTTCCACTTCAAGTTAGGCGTCCCGAAAAGAAGGCCAACATAATAATGATTACTAAATTTCAAAATTAGTTCATACCGATTGGCTTGAAGGCACTCACAAAATCCACAATCGTCCACTATTTACAATCCATCGGGTAATAAATGTGTGACACAGAGTACAGTCATATATTTATACAGCATCACAATCTGTTCTATCACTCATGTATCAAACATAGCTGAAATCGAGGGTAGAAATCACTTCAGTTTCACTTGAATTTTCAACCGCCATGTTTGATTTTGAAGCCATTTCGATGTTACAGCTCCTCTTTATGGCATTTGTAACTTTTCTCAGCTATGTCAGATTTCAATATAAATTCACATATAATAAAATTAAATATTGTTCTTCGCCTCCATCTACCTTAGATTATCCTCCGATATCGAAAACGACCGATTTTAATGTGTTGAATACGAAACAAATTTTCGAATTCTCCTCCGAAACGAACCAATTGACCAAATTGAAAAATTCGAAAACGAGTAAGTATACGGGAATTTCCCGCTAATTATACCATCAGGGATAACCGAAACTCCCAGCCCCTGACCAATGAGAAGCGATTTACGCAGAGACACCACTTGCCATCGGGGAGATTCAGGTCACACGGATATAGCAGAAAATGGCGGACGCAGTTCCGGCAGTAATACACATACCTATATTCTGTAATAATTATTTATATTTCAAAAAGCTAATTCTCATATAAATCAACAATTATTTCATTTTATTTCATGAGTAACTAAATTACAACAGCTAACAAATTAACATAAACAATTAAATTCATCTTTAGGAACTGATGTAATTATATCCAAAAATTTATATGTGAAAAAAAAGAACAAAAAGTCTAACATATCATAATTTATTAAATGTAGTTTTATAGCACCTGAATGTAAATAAATAAATATTTAGAAACTTGGAAACAAGGGGAATATTCTGTTAAGTAGGTATTTTTGTTTTATTTTTAATGCCAGTTGATATTGTAAATTAGTGTCATTTTGTTTTCACCTGAAATAATACAGAGTTATTACTCACTGAAAGAAATTATTAGAAAATAGATATATCAGATATTTAAACATTTTTTCTTAGAATATTTTACAGACACACACACACACACACACATTTCACCAAATATTGAAAAAAAAAATCCTATTATTTTTCCAGTTAGCTATATAATTCTTTTATTAGTAATAAGCACATTAATATTTATATTATAATATATAATAATTATTCAGTTAATAAACAAACATAAAGTTGTAAACTCAGCAGATTAATGGAAACAGTGGTAGATAGTTTAAATTTAGAGAAGTAGTAAATTATTTATTTGGAGAACTGCATCTTACTAATATAGCATAAAGAATTGCTAAAATTTAGTTTTTTTTAAATATTTAACTTAGTCATTACAAATATATTCTTAAGCAGTTAATTTCATTGTAATTTTTATAAACCACAGAAACAAAATTTTGAAAGAATTATAGCTCTTGTCCTAGTATGTTTATATAAATATATTAAATGAATATTAATTAACTTTTTTTTCACAATTTATTTAAATTTTCTAATATCTTATTTACATAGTTGCTGATTAAACAATTTACATCAGTGTAGATTTATAGATTAAGATTTTATGAATTTTCATGTAATAATTTATGTTGATGTGAATTTTGTAATTTAACTAACTGTTAGTTTATAATGAAAAGTATAAAATTCTGTTGTCCACCATAAAAAAAAAAAATCTATGTAGTTTTATGTCATTGTTCATTTCATCAGAATGCTAATTCCATTGAAACAAAGTGACTACAAAGACTGTGCTTCTATTAAATTGTATCTTTAAAAACAGTTTTGTTGATTACTTTCTGTTTTCTTTTTGTTTTGGGTTGGGTTTTTTTTTTTTTTTTTTTTGTTGTTTTTTATTATTTTGTCCTTTTTCTTAAAAGAATATAAATTTTTATATACTTGTGAAATAAATATTTTAGAAGTATATGCATATTTTAATTTAGTTTTATTTCTCACACACCCATACATACAAACTCTTACATTTATATTATTATTATTCCATAGTTATTGAGAATTCCATACATACATTTACAAGAACACACAGGCACAAATATACATTTATAATCAAGAAACAACAAAACACACAATATCATGTAAGGTAAATGATTTTATTTCTGACTGTTCTATAAGTCTGTCATTACAAAGTTGAAAAGTTAAAACATTAAGTGGTATCACACCATCAATTAATTTTGACATTACCAAGGTATCACAAGCCAAAATACAGTCTGTTGATCATCTTCACCAGTAACACATTTTCTGTTCTGCTTTTTAAAAAGTTTATGATGGAAAACAAGCAGCAGAAATCCATGAAGTCAAAAGTAACTTTTACAAACAGTCTGAAGCTGTTTATGAATTTAAAATTGTTAAAATAATGATAGTGTGTAATTACAGGTTTCTGATTTAAGCTAAATGTTTTTTATTCATACAAAGAGCATCTTCTTTGACAACATGTTATCTATGTTCAAGATGGCCAGTTTAAATTTAGATATCAGTGTTGAATAATGCATAGCTATAATTATTGCCTGGGTGAAAAACACTGTGTTTCAGTAATAATTACAATTTATTGTCACAATAAAAATCTTACATTAATTATATATGAATGTCATTTAAATGATCATTTTATGGGATTATATAAATAATTTGTTTTTATTTAAGTTAGAAAACTGAAACTGTCATTTATTAAAAACTGTAATAGCATTTTTTTTTGTCTGTCTTTCTTTTTCTTTTTAAAGCATTAGGTTTTCAGAATGAGGTAGATTAAGGAAAATAATGCATGATATCAGATTCTACAGAAATAGTTTTCTGATTCTGTGACATTACTGTGCTTGAAATAAAAAAGTTAAATCCAAATTCCCCTGCCACTGCATTAGAGTAAAACAAACAGTTGTTTTCAGTTAATACCCACTATTTTGGGCGAATGGGATAAATTAGTAAAATCCAATTTTCAGTTTGAAAAAAAAAAAATTAAAAAAAAAATAATAAAAATAATAATAATAATAATATATATATATATAAAATAATGATAATAACATTTTTTTTTAAATTAAATGAAAAATAATTAATTACCAGAGTTCTTTGTATTTTATTTATTGAATAATAAATGTAATAATTTTCTTGACTTTAAATTTAACATTTTTTGTTTTCAATAGTATTAAATAATACTGAACAACCCGGTGAAATTCCAGTAACTTATAATTCTCTGACATTAAAGATATTAAATAAAAGTCCTCATCAGTGTTTTGCTTTTGTGACTGAATTAGGTGAACAGAAATTATGTTTTGCTTTTTTGTTTTGTTTTTGCTTTTTCTTCTTTTCTTCTGCATAATGCAATGTATATTTTATATTTATTTCTGTTTGTTACAAGCAGCTAATTCAGAGTGGGTAATATAAGCAATGTATTGAAGGTACATAAAATTCAGTATTTAATATAATTTCAAATGGATGTGATTTATGTTAGATCTTCTTATCTGTTATGACAGTTTCTTTGTGTTTTGTGCACAGGACAAATTGCTTGCACCTTGCTTGCATAATTACAATTAAAAACAAGTTAAAATAAACATTTGCTGAGCTACCGGTACTTGTAAATTTATACATTTGCAAATTTTGCGAATGAAGAAAATGTACATCATAATTATATATATTTATATAAAAGAACATCTAAATCTAACAGCAACTTATTGGTCAGTTATTTCTAGGAATGTTTTGCATAGTAATACTTCACTTTCATATCTAATACATCAAACAACATTTATATATATATATGTATATATATAATTATGTAACAGAGATGTAACATACATTACAAATTGGAAATTCTTATAGATTTCCTTTCAGATATCTAAGGAAATGTTGCTTTAAAAAGTTATATAATGTCAGATATGTATCGAAATATATTTAGGATAAGCCATCTGTACATGTTACATAGAGATTATAAGGAATAATTTAAAAAATTATGTTGTACATAAAGTTTTACACATATTGTTAACACTTTTTAAATAACAGCATATTTTTGAAAGAACTATAAAGACTGAAATGATTTCTTTTATAAAAAATATTATTTTAAATTTATCTTTAAAGGTCATACAAAAATAAACTAAAAACAAAATAAAAAATAAAAAAGTAATCATAATTAGGGATATATATTTACTAAAAGTGAAATTCCACGTATGTTGTAATAATAGAAAACTTCAGATTAGTATAAGATAAAGAGTTAATAAATGCGACATCAGAACTGGACTTACACATAAAATAAATAAGCAAAAATGTAATGCCTGATAGTGAGGATGAGCCTGTTTCTGTCTTTACACATTATTATTTTCTTACTGCTGTGATTAATCAAACAATACCAAATAGGATAAAAAGTTTAGTCCAGTTATTATTACACAGCATTTGTTTGCTGTTAAAGTTCCAAATTGGTAGTATTACTGTTAGACAGACATCAAACAGATATTTTTGATGTTTTTACTTTATTATTTAGTTAATTTTTGTTTTCTGTTTCAGATAAATATATTTTATAAATATATAATTATGTGCATGTTTTATGTATCTTTAATTTCTTTTGAAGAAAAAAAAAGAAAAGAAAAATAATAATAAAACTAATATAAAGTTTAAAACTGCAGTTTTATTGAGGTTTTTTTTTTTGATAAGAAAAGAAGAAAATAAGGCAGTAATGTATTATTGGTGATGTTGCAGAAAGTATCTTACACTTTATTACTTAACTAAGTCTTTATTTTGCAAATTAAATAATAACACTGCACTGAGATAAATCTGCAAAAATGTAGCTGAATGATAAATATTCCTGTGTTAGTTTTTCAGTTTTAACATCATGCAGTAGATGATATTTATTATTGTAATTCAGATTAAACATATAAAGAAAAAAATTAGAATTACTACCACATTATTGTTAAAAAGAATCTTCTAGTTAATTTTCTTTGATAAATATAATTAACACACATGTTACACTACATTTAAGTGTTTTTGGTACATTATACATGTAAAAACAATATCTATTTTAATATTTTTTAAAATACATTCCAAAAACTAATTAAACTAGAATGCATCAATAACCATTATCAAATGATTACCAAATCATGAAACTACATATAAAAGATCCCAGAGTGCTGATATGTTCAGTCAAATGATTGAAGAATATGTAGCAACTGACTACAAAATTACAGGTCCACTTTGATGATTTTTTGTACATTAAATTACATGACACGCCATACTTTGGTCATTGCTATTTTTTTTAACAACAGTCCTTAAGAGTTATTTATAAAGCTTTTTACTTAATAACATGCTCTTCCAGTCAGTGTTTATCTTCAAAAAACCATTAATAAATTTTCTGTAGAACAATTTAGCATTATTTTTTTTTTCCTCCATAAAACCTGTTTGACATTTCATTAATGCTATGAGACACCCCTGTGCCATTAACTCAGGATTTTATGGCTTGGTGGAAAGATACATTATGGTCACTGCTGTAATTGTTTATTTAACTCTGGGGTCTGAATTATCTTTTGGAAAGTTCTTCACACCAAAACTAAATATTGTGTGTAACTTGGAGAATTATCTCCTGTTGAAACTGTGCCTATAATATTATTGTTCTAAAATCATCACTAGAGGAAGTAAGTAAAGAATCCAGCATTATCTGATCATCCAGAGTGTATTTTTTAAAGTTATCCATTTTTTGAAGAAAAAAACTACATTATTGGATCCAGTTTTATTCCTTGTTGAATATGAGAATTCAGTAAGGATGTGGAATAATTCTATGTTGAAACTTGAAACCCATTGTTTGGTCCTGAGATCTGTTAAAACACCTTGCATAAAAGATCTGGAATTACCTCTTACTGAAATTGCTTTTAGAAAGACAGTACTGGTTCCTAAATGGTCAAATGTTGAAATTAATCTGATAATGTTGGATCCTAAGTAATCTCTGACAGTATGGGACACTGGAATATTCCACACTGAATGAATATAGGTTAATTAAGTCTGAATGGAACAGCAAGAGATAGTTATATTAGTTTTGGTTTTCAGTGCATTATTAACCAGTACATCACAGTCACTTGAATTAAATTGCCTGAGTATTTGAATGTAGCTTTGCTGTTGATATTGTTGCATTATGTTTTATTAGAAATACAAAAAAGGTTCTGAAACATCTAAATGTTATAATGGCTATAATACTGTGACTTTTTCATTGGGTCGATTTTCTTCCTCATCTGAGCCATCTGTAACAAACAGTGGAACTGACAGTGCTGCTATACCTGGTGGGTTTATAACACCTGCAACTACACTGTAATCAGGACACTGTTTTTCACGTCTTCTTTCTATGAAGTTGTCTATCCATGACTTAATTTTTTGCAACAAGGCCAGGCAGACGTACAGTCCTGGCATTGTAAACATTACCCACATTGGTATGGATGATGCCAAATCAGCATCTGGTTGTGGTAGAGAGAACCGCAGAGCTGCCAGAACGATCAGACAGTTGAAGCTTGAGGATTCCAGTGCAATTGACTTTATAAACCGAACCTTCTGGCGACAAGCTACAGCCAAAACGAAACCTGTCCCACTGCCACACAGAGGCAGCAGTATTGCTCCAAGTAAGGTATAGTTGTCAATCATTTCAAACACGTACATATTGATGTATACTCCAAGAGTGATAAAGAGAATTGTTGCTAGAAGCAGCAAGGGTTTGATAAGCCACATAAGAATTGCATCCGCAACAAAAGGTTTGAATCTGTTTATCACTAGTCCGAATGTATAAGCAAAGAAAGTGGATGCCAGCCATATTTCAAAATTGTAAATAGGAATGATTCGAGCAGCTCTTTCTTCAACACCCCTTTGAAAATACTGACCTAGAACAAATATCCATAAAGGTGCTGTGCCTGAAAATAGAAAATAAAATTTATTAGAAACAAACAGCATTTGAACATTTTGTTGTTACTGGTTTCATTATTAGCACTGCTGTCAGTGCTGCTCCTACCATTGTTATTGTTTAGATATAAAATGGACATTGGAAATCTTGGAACAGAAAAAAAAAAATAAAAATCATTTCATAATTTTTCAAAATGTTCAACAATTTAAGAAACTTAAGTATGTTTAAGATATAAAATATCCCATAATTATAACAGGAAATCCTGTGTTGCCATCCTGTAGACTTGATGTTGTCAGTTAATAGCTCTTGATATTCATGTCTTGAGGCTTGTCTGGATTGGAAGTAGCCTTTGGTCATATCAAAGAGTACTGAATTTGTGAGCCATTCCATCTTGAGTGCATACTTTGTCTCTAAATTTTTTATTTGAAACTTAGAACTTTTTTCATTTTATTGAGTGCCAGTCATTTGAGGTAAATGTAATTGATGCCATTGATACAATTGATGCTGTTAAAACCAGTGGATAATCACATGATTCTATACAACATGAAATAAAAGTTACTGCATATTCAATCTTTATTGCACTGTTAGGTGGAATGAGACTGACTGTCTTACACAAAGGTGTAATTATTTGCCAGACAGTGTAACTGTTAGGTTCTGAAATCAGCCGAGTATCAGAACCATTACTGAATGGCTCAAAGAAGAAATTAGTGTGTGGAAATGAGACAGACATGCAAAGTACCACGATACCATGCAGGCAGGGACAAAAAAGAAATAATAAAAAAAATGAAGTTACCATGTTTTTGGTGTTATTATTATTTTTATTTATTAGTATTATTATTATTATTTTTAAGGTTAGAAAAATATAATTCAACTGATTAGGTTCCTGTTAATTTCATACATGCAGTTTTTTCTTTTAAATGAAATTTAATTACATATTCTGTGATAGTTATTTACTGCCAAAGAGTGGACTCTCTCTTATTTTACTGTAAGCAGCAAGGGATCTTTTATATGTTCATGTACTGCCTCTGAACCTTGGGAAGTATCTAGCTGAATCTAGACATCTGGCTAAGCATTAAGATTTTGATAACAAAATTAATTTCTGAAATACACTAGCCAAGGGCACAGTGTGACAGACAGTCTGCTGGGTTATTTATAAGAAAATGTTTATTTGCTAATTAGCATAATTATTACACTAGGAAACAATAGTCAGTTGTAGAATCACCCATCTGGATCAATTTTAAACCTGTCAGTTTACTGTAATTTCAGTAATTAATGTGATAATGGACATTACTTAGCACTAATTGTGTATTAAACTCTTGATAGAAGGAAAACAGCCCATAATAGGTAAATCATTTCCACGTTGCTATCAGCACTCACAGAGAGAATAAGACTATATTACACTCCATTACCTATAAGTGTGTTACTATAGCAATAATAGTATTCTTTATCAGTACTTGCTTTTGTCACTGAATGTCATTGCTTGTTTGTTCGGACAGTTATTTTGTCTTGTTGAATATAAATGTCTGTGGTAAAGTGTGTCAGTGTTATTATGGACATTGTCTAGGTAACATTTGTCTGCTGGCAGTTAGGCCTCATCTTAAATGATAAATTTAAAAAAAAATAATAATAATAAACAAATAAATAATGAACTTAGATTTTTAGTGACCAAACAAAAATCTGAATATGAGCTTAAATTTTACATTTTAATGATTTTAAACATCTTGTAAAGAAATGATAACTATCTTAATCATCATTGCTAATAACAGTTAATAAAGTTTTCATATCTGTCCAGTATTCCAAAATTTGTACCTGACTTCTGTTATTTAGTATTACTGCAGTTCTTTTTTAAGAAACGTGCATGGAATAAACATATACTAGTTAAAATAAGTAAATAAATTAAGAAGAATTTTTTTTTTAAATTTATTGTTTATATTTAAGGCTTGTAAAGATTAGCATTACAAAAGATTGATTGACATTAATTTTATTAAACCATAATTACTGTTCTTGTTACCTTAATTTCCAGATTTAATTATTTTAAAAAGAATCTTCAAGGTTAATTTTAAATAGTTTGTGTTGAACTGAAACATTTGTTCTGTCAGGAATGAAGACCATCAGCAACTATTAATCACAATGCATGAAAAAATATTTTGGTAATTAACTAGCATATATAAATAATTTTAACTTAAACATTTATTAACATGTATTTTTTTTATACTGTTTGGATTTTAGCCCACATATGTCTTTACTGTTCCTTTCTTACAGGATTAGAAAGTATTTTAAACAGAATGCTGATTTATTCAGTTGTTTCTTTGTTATCCTTATAGTTAATTTACCAATAGTTTTCATATCTTAAACTAAACATGTTTGATTGAATGTTAGTACCAGTTAATAATAAACGTCTTCAGTGTTAGCTTCAGACATTATTTAATCCAATGCAAAAATATATGTATGAAAAATTAATTACAAATATACATAAATACATATGTTGTGTTATTATTCCACTGCATAGGAGCAAAGAAAATATTTTTATTTAAAAATAAATTAAAAAGTAAGAAATTACTCGCACTTGTTTCAACTTTGAAGTTTTTGGGTGCATTTATGAAAAGGATGCTAAATGTTAATGTATTTTACCAGTACACATTTGTTAGCCTGTCACTGTATTTAAATGTTTTGTTTACTTTATTGATCATCTTTTGATTAGAATCTTGAATATGACTTGTATGTAATTCTCAGTGCAAAAAAAAAAAAAAAAAAAATTCTAACAGTGACACAATGAAATCTGAGTCTACTACAGCAGATGAAATAATAAAAAGTCCATCTATTTATTATTTTGCTTGTTACTTTTCTTTTGTCCCTAGTGAATAAGAAATTGAAGGCTATTTTTCCATTTTCATTTTTCTGCTATTCTTATGTTGGTGTGTCTGAATGTTCCAGCTGATTTGATTTATCCCTGGACATAATATGATGAGATGTCAATGTGAGTATAAAAACATGGCTGTAATGTTACTTCCTATTCTGAAGAATGCTTCTTTGCTGGTTTAAGTATTGAATGTCAGTGATCCAGTTCTCTCATGTGATAAACTTAACTTGATTGTCATCAGCTATCTGGTGCTCCGTAAAGCTGCCAGAGTTTTTAATATGCATCTGATGCAGACTGTAAATCCAAGTTCAGTCCAATAATCAGATATGTTATTCAGTGGCTTCATTGCAGTCTTTACAGTTAAACAGCTAGTAGGCTTGGCAGGCACAGTGTATCTGTATCAAGAATGATCTTTTTCTTCTTCTTCATATTATTATTATTATATCCCATGAGTTTTAGCTGCATTCTGTTTGTTCCTTGCTTTCATTCATTTTTCTATTCCTGTTTGAGATTATTTCCCATTCACCCTGGTTTCTTCAAATGGTTTATCAAGCCAAACTATATGCTTTCCAATCTATGAATTAGTATATATAAAAGATCCCATGCTATAAACTGATAATAGAGGCTGATGAAATAGCAGCATTTCTCTCAATAAAGTATGAAAACTACTGACATCTAATAATCATTAATAATAAAAATGACCTCAATTGTTTGTGTAAACAGAATATTCTTTCACTAATTTTTTCTTTTTCCCCTGGAGCAATGTTTTGTATGAAATTATATTTTTAAAAATTAATCATTCCATTTAAATATCTTAAGCAGAATAACATTAACTTTAATAGCTTCTGATCTTTTGTGCATCAAAAACAATTTAAAATAATAAATAAATATTTTTAAATCTTTGATTCCTTCGCTTTCATTAACTGCTCCACAAATACCATTCTAAAGGATAAAAAAATATATATATATTGATTACATTAACTGATAATTTATTTTAAAAGTGAATGCTTTGGTGGTATCCTGATTTAATCAGTGACTTAGTTATGATTAGCTGCAAAGCAACACATTGTTAATATAAAAAATTCTGAACACTGAAAAGAATTTTATAAGCTGGAGTCGAAGAAACGTTGAGGCATGTGCCATGTCTAGCTCTATTTAGGCCTGATAATTTCAGTGCACTTCATCCAACATCCCTTTGAATAATTGAAGTCTGTAAATTAACTGGCACTTTGATGTTATTGATTTCTGGTCCCATGCGAGACTACGAGACAGATTTTTGCCCAGAATTCACTGGCCATTTTGTTGAAGATAGAACTCTTTCTTGTCATTCGAGTCAAATTTGTTTTCCCATTCTTAATGCTTGGGTTACAAATACATAGTAGAGACCAATTTCAGCTGATTGGCTTATCCAGTGTAAGAGTATATACAAGCATTTGTAAATGGCAGAACTCACGTACAAGAAATCTGTCACAAGTGATTAGTTAACATGTTAATATTGATGGCTCTGGATCACTGATTGTCCAGGGAGGCATTTTCTGAAATGTTTTGCTGTGTTCAGGCAAAAATTCTTTTTAATGTGTTTTAAATCTTTTTCAGTTAGTATTAAGAATATAAACAGTGTTAATGGATTATTTATTTATTTTTGTTTTTATTTTATTACTGTTATTTTTTTTTTTTTTTTTTTTTTTTTTTTTGAGAGAATTTTTTTTTTATTCCATTATGTAGGTATATGAATCAGTAAATATGCCAAGCAAAATATTTAAAGAAATTAAACTATTCATTTTTTTCTTTCTATGATAAAATAAAATTTTAATTAAAATGAAATAAAATGTGAATCAGAATTACCTTTATAAGGTATCTTATAACCAATTTAAAATAATATGTTTAAATAAAAATAAAAATGGAGTAAATTTTCTTCTTTACTTACCAAGCATTGCAACGATGCTGATCATATTCATTGTAAGACTCAGTGGAACATCGGCGTTGCCAATGACAACAGACACGTGTCCGAAGCCACCACCAGGCACACAGGCCACACACAACAAACCAAAACGCACATCTTTGTCCACTGGCAGCATCATGGCCAGACCAAAAGCAACCTGCAATAAAATATATTTAATGTAATTTTAAATCAATTAAAAATATGTGAGCAAGAAATATTTGAGTCATGTGCTGATAATTCAAAGATATTGAAAATCAAGGTTTTCCAAAATGGCTACTTCATTTTTTTTACGAGAATGGTAAACCTATACATTTTTATGGAATTTGAAAACCTTTGTTTTTCAATCTCTCTGTTGAGAGTAAATAAAAAATGTAGATAAAATGTCACTGATCATACTTTTTTTTTTCTCAAATATCAAGGCTTTCAATATGAACAACATAAAATAGTAAAAATTAAAAAAACACAACAAAAAACAACAAATTACCCCCTTAATAATTCAAATGTTTATAAAATTGTAATCTTATATTTAAACATTAAAACTACACTAGTCAAAATAAACATTTTAACAGCTGTATTTAAATTAGCATGTTACAAACTGTAGGTTAGTCTGAGAGTGCAGTTTTAAAATTGTTATTTTCCCTGGAGTATAAATTCTGTATATTAAAAAAACAAAAACAGAAACAACAACTTATGTAATAATATACACTGAATAAGATACTCAATCACTGTAAACTGATTACTGAGTTTAAGTTTGTTTCAGAGACAAACATTTATCATCATTATATGTTTTGTTACAATATGGTGGGATTTTGTCAGATGTACAGCCATTCTGATAACAGGGTTTTGTTCCGTCTTGTTTGCAAATCAATGAATAATAAATGCTGTGTCGATATCATTGTCCGCAAGTACATGTTTAAATGCTTTAAAATGTTGTTTTGCTAATGTTTTTTTTTAATGCATTTTCATGGAATATGTTTAAGTGCTGGTAAATATTTGAGTTCATCAGTGTATAACTTTTTATGTATTTGTGTATTAGTACATGTTAAAGTTACATTCAATGCTTCAGTTATATTTGGAATTAATATATGGATTATTTTCAAGTGTATGTTGAATTTCTATTTGAATTTAAGTTGTTACATTTATTGATCCGTGAATTTTAAAAACAAATTCATGAAGTACATATTAAACTAATTTTAAAAATTCATTGTTGTATTTATCAGTTGCTTTATCTACAGGTTTTTCATATTAAGGTGCTGTTCAATGTTTCTGTTATGTTTATCACTGAAAACCTTTATCTGTTTTCATCCTGCAACTAACACCTACTGATATATTTGATGCAAGAGATATTATAACTTTCAGTGTGAGTATAATATACTGACAAACAACCTTTGTTCAAGTTAAATTTTTAAATGTTAATTTAGTGAGCAAATGATTTTTGTATTGTGGGAGAGAGTATTGTGATGTGCAATATATAGATGTAACAAGATTTTAAAAACAACATGTATTTTAAAAAATTATATAATGATTCAGGCAAGTAAACCTTGGTAGGTTTTGGTATATTATTATCATTATCTGTATCTCATTTGATATCAAGATATTGTGTTAGTGAAGTATTTCTATTTACATCATAGTTGGAAAATTACTAAAAATAAAAATTAGAAATAATAAAAAATTATTCAATGAGGCTGACCTCAAAGTCTTTCTTATTGTTTAACATAAAACTATGTTTAACACGGATTCCCTTCTCTGAAAACTGAACCAAATGAACCTGCATATAAACAAATACATTTCAACCTTCATGTGAAGACCACCTGTTAAAAATGACCTTTTAGAAAATTCTTAGGTTGGCTTGTACTTCAAAGTGATAAGCACAGACTGTACTTGATAACCTTGTTCAACCCAGAAAACAATTGTTGTATGAATATTTAATAATAAAATACACACGCCTATCACTGGTATTGAGTCTGATATTGTGATTGAAACAGTAAACAGAAACCAGGGAACAAATAAGAAGTAATAAGACCAGATAACAGACATGTGATAATTTCATCCTGTTAACAGACATGTGATAATTTCATCCTGTTAACAGTTTCTGTGTCATATTATATATTTATATTCTGTATAGAAAAAGTGGGTAGATATTTATAACTGAATGTTATAAGAGCTGTAATGAAAACAGTAACTGTGTTCTATGAATAATTATTACGATTTACCTGACCTAGAATGATAAAGCTATTACCAGTCTTCAAAGTAAATGAATAAAGCTTATTCCATTTCAGTGGATCAGTTAGTGACTTTACTTAATGACACTGGACCACATTTCAGTTGTAATGGTTATTTTTCAAACATTAGCTTTGTATAATAATAATATGAAGAAGAAGAAACTATTCTCCATTGGTAATGGAACTTTTATATGGATTATTTCCCCCACATAGTCAGAAAAAAATCTACTCTAATTGATAAACCATTAATGGAGCATTGGTTAGAAAAGAAAAAAGTTAACAGGTGTACTAGAGAGATTGATCCTGTGATATATAAAGCATTAGATCAATATTAACACAGGGAGCTACAGATCACTCGTTTCTTTCTTTTGGGGATTCAGTGACTGCTTCTCAGAACTAAGCTCATCAGCTAAATGTCTGTTTTAAACTTTTCTTAACCCTTGACTGAACATTGCAACAGTTCCAGAAACAAGCTAATAAACAAAAGATGATGGCTCAAAGATAGAAAAACTCAGAAATGTTCTATGATTGTGTATAATACTCTGCTTTAATAGAACACATGGTGTTGCCATGCACCAGGATGTTTCTGAAATCATTATAGACAAGTGCAAGTGAAGAGAACTTCAGTATAAACAGTTAGTTCCCATGCTGTCCATCACACATACTTAGTTAACATAGCACAGCACTAAGCCAGTTCCAGAAACTTTATAAAATAAACCTATAACAGTGCTTAGTGACAACAGTACAGGTTATCCTATTCAGTGATATATATAAATTATATATAACAACTGATAAGTAAATTAATTTTCTTATGTTCATTCTAGGGCATGTATTAATATTTCTGCATAATGTAAATATGACAGTTAAAAGAGTTAAATTTTATTGCTTTATTTGTGCTTCAAGTTTATGTACAGTACTATTGCTTGCCATAGACTGAATCTTTAAACTGGATTTGGTATTTTATGTTTACCTGGAGCAAAACCAATGCATGGCACAAATTCTTGGAAATAATAATGATAAATATATATAAATGCATTAAATGAAAACAGTTTAATCACTTCAGTCTGCCCATTGATGCATTCACAGTGTCATATTGCTTAATATGTCTCAACTGTTTATTTTGAGTTGTTATTTTAAACAACTAAGCACTAAAGGACAAGATGATGTTAATCAGAGCAGTTTCAAATAATAAATTCAGATGTGGCTGACATTTCATTTGCTGTTGCTACAACAAGGATATCAAACAAGACAGCATGTCATTGATTTACTGAAATAGTCTTTTTTTTATCCCATCTTGTTTAACCCAATTTTTCCAATGTTAATTTTAGTTGATTGCTGTCTTTCACTTGTCAAATTACATTACCTTTTTATTGTCATTTAGAAAAGAGAAAATTATAACAAATTTAATAAATTAGAATAATTTTCAAATGAGAAATAGAATTTGTTAGACAGCCAATTATTTACATATTATAAAAAGTTTTCTTTTAGTATGTGAATATACTGACAGTCTAGACAAATAGAACATAATGACTGAACATACAAACCTACTGACAGTTTAAACAACTGAACTTTATGCTCAGATATATTTCAAAAGAACAAGAACATATAAGCTTCAACATAGTTACAGCCTGGATAACATAACATTTTTTAACATTTTGACAATGAAGATAATGTGACATTTTGTTATTCATATTTTTTTAATTATTGCTAACAACCATCGACTGTGAGTCTGACCTAAATTCCAGGCTTTATTTCGTGTCATATTCCACCTAACATTAAGCCATAATTTCTTTAAAGCAAAATTCATTTTGAAATGAAGAGCCTATACTCTGATGATCATTAAACTATCCAACAAGTGCCTGGAAGCTGAACACCATTCTCGAAACCACTGTTTTCTCCTCAAACAACTTAGTGACATATTGGTACAAAATCAATGCTTCCCAAGACGTCATTATTATCAACTGATGGGCCTGAAGAATGAGCACTTGACTCAACCCACATTGAAATGGCCACTTAATCCTTATTGCCCACGCAGATACATTTGCAAAAGGTGACTATTGCAAGAGTTTTAGGTCAAATCTGGCTGCAGCTAAAACAGAAAGCAATCTTATTATTCAACTGATCTGTTTGAGTCTTGAATTGTACCAAAGGGATTGACTGAACATTTCTCATTCACTAGTATGTTCCCTGGAACCCTTCGGGGACTGATCTAACAGAAATAACCATTTGCTGACATTTGTAGGCAATCCCAGGCTGCACCCTGAAGAAAGTGTCCAATTAGAAACATGAAGAATTTTACTGATCTCTTTCACATTAGGCATTTCTTGTTGTATGTTTGTTTTTTTTTTTTTTTTTTGAGAACTTGTCTGTTAATTAATATCCATCTTTTTATTTTTCTTCTTGTGTTTTTTCTTTCTACTATACTAAATTATAAACTGATTTTTAAAGAGATTTGAGGCAAAAAAATAAGAACTGCTGACTGAAGTTAAATATTATTATTATTATTACTGTTGTTACTACTGATTTATTATTATTATTATTTTTTTATTATTATTATTATTATTATTATTATTTTTATTTTTATTATTAACAGAATAATTTACAAATATCTGAACTAATTTAATTACAGAAAGAATGCTTAGAATGATGCACACATGAAATTAATAACTGGTTATTTCATTAATAAACAGCAGCATCTGCTTATCCATAAAACTTTGATACCTGATATTTATGTTATGAAGAATTTATTAGCTAACACTTTGTTACTAAATACAGCCAAATTTAGTTTTTATTACTGTTTTTATTTCATTTCACTCCAGGTAATGTGAAAAAGAAAAATAGCTTATTTTAAATATAAATTAATGATTTTTTTTTTTTTTTTTGATTTTTTAAAATAATACCTCATCTTCTTTGTCTTTTTTTAGTGTAACACATGCTTTTAGTATGATGATGGTTTGAAAGTAAAATTCTGCCCATTCAATATATATATATATATATTAGACGAAAGGAAAAACATTTTTTCTTAGGAGTCTTGTTCAAGGAAAATAATCTTTTGTTTTTATATTCACAAATATTTTTAATGAAACATGTCTTAAGAACAACTATAATAATAATAATAATAGTAATAATAATGATGATGATGATGATATAATATCCTCAAGTTCTCAACCCACAAAATAAAAATAATAGCATGACATTAACCAAATGTAATTATCACCAGTCGTGTTACTGTGGGTGTGATTTTGGCAGTCGTTTGCTAAATCAGTGGTGCCAGTTCACAGCCCATTTGTGTGGACTTCCTAGGATCATTAGGAAATCTGTGTATTGATTTCTGCTCTCGTCAAGTTATGAGTGCTGTGCTCATCGTCCATAATTTGAAATAACTGATTGGTATTTTACTGTTCAAACATCTCCCATATATACACGGTCAGTGTAAACATTTTTTTTTTTTTTTTGTTCAGCCTGAGTCTAGGTTGCTAAAATCATAGTGTTTTTACATTGTTTTTTTTTGTTTTGTTTTGTTCTGTTTTTGTTTTTGTTTATTTAATGAAGGAGAAATTGAAGGATTTTGATTTATGCTGAATTTTTTATTCTATTTGTTATATATTTATCATTTCTTATAGTTTATTGTTTTATTTTCATTACTGTCATTTGCTTCATCATCATCAACATTATCATCATTATTATATTCATTATTAAAATTATAAATAGAGAGAAAAAAAAATACAACTTATTTATGAAAAAGAATTGAGAACCTCTCTTATTGAGCAAATATTCCTTTACACAACTAAATTGCATTTTTTATCTCACTTTTGTTTGTTTTCTCTGAGTGTAAATATCTCTGATTTGCAATCCGGACTGAAACTTTCATTCTAACAATGATTGTTACATTTGCATCTTAATCTGATGTTTCGTGTGTAAATTTGCACAGCTCCGAACAACACAAGTAATTGCATTATTACAGAAACCCATAGATCACCAGCGTTCAACTGATTGGCTAAACCAATGCAATTTGTTTGCATTCACCGCAGCCCCCATGCTTGCTTTTGGTTTTTCTCTTCCATTGACATAATTTCTACCACACGTGGGAGAAAAATGTTGCATACGTGATTGGCATAATTACTTGCAATTCACTCTTTCATGCCTTTGCCTTTGTCAGTATTGGTGGAAGGGATAAGCTCAATGACTGATTGGAAATCAATGAATTTATTCTTGCATGGATAGTTCATAGAACCCTGAATGCCCAAAGAATTTTTTTTTTTCTTTTCCCTTTATTAAGTCATTAACAAATCCACCTTTCATTTTTATTTTTATTTATTTATCATTAGATTTTGTTCCTTTAGTTTTGCAGTCATTATTTCTTGCCAAGAGTGATGTTTGATCTTATTTTTATGTTCTGAACGATGCAGATCAATGGACTTCTGGCTTAAAAGCAATTGGACATGTGTACATTTAAATGTTCATGTTAATCATTGATCATCTGCAATAGATTTCTTTTAGTTTGTTAAATATTTAATTAATCTCTTGACTAAAGTATTTTAACTCTTTTTTTTCTCATTCCAAATCAAATGTTTCAGCATACTGAAGACATTTCTTGCTTTTTAATTTTTATTATTATTTATTTTTTTTTTTTTTTTTTTTTTTTTTTTTTTTTTTTTTTTTTTAGCTTACTCTATATTTTTGTATACTTTCTCTCTCTGTATATATTTTCTCTAAGTTTCAGATTTCTTGATATATCTATGACCATCTTTTTTATATTCCATGCATGTCTTTTTTGGACTTGAAAACTTAATTTTTATTTAAAAAAAATACATTCATGTATTTTATTAGCATCAGGTAGCATCTACCTAATTAGTAGATTTCCTGAACTAGAGACCATGCAACAAAACATCTTTAAAAAGAATGTAGCAACAATTTTTGAAAAGGATATTGTCATCGTTGTTGTGGATATAAATTTTATTATAAAAGAAAAAAAGATGGGTCTGTACAATTTACGGGATGCATGTACTTGGTGCAGCCTTTTTATTTTTAATATGCTTATGCTTAAATTATCATGTGTAATTGTTACTTTAACCAAGTTTGCCAGATGATCTAGGAAGACAGATATAAATCTGGCTTCAAACTATCCTTTTAACGACTACCATATCTTCAGTAACTGTATTCAGTTTTAACTGCAATAATTATACATGGATAGAGATTTTTTTTAAATTATTTATTATTTCTTTCTTTCGTTGTTATTGTTATTATTATTATTATTATTAATTTATTTATTTATTTATTTATATATTTATGTATTATTATTATTAAATTATTTATTTATATATTTATTTATTATTATCATTAATTAATTAATTAACTTATTTATTTATTTATTTATTCTTTCTTTCTTTAATTTAAATTTATTATTATTATTATAATTTTTAATGTTTTTTTTTTTTTTTTTTTTGTCTATATTGTTTAAAATCATCAGATGTGCAGACATGAGTTATTTATGAGACATGATTTCACAAGATCTCTTCAGTAGTCTGACTTGTTTCTTTCCCAGGAGACGTCTCACATTCAGTGAACAAATGCTTTATTCAAAGAACACACTGCACTTGTGGCATGTTTGCAATTAGTGATCAGTAATGAGTCCCAAGATCATCAGAGAAACCTAGACTTGTCTGCCTGCAATTCAGCCCGTCACTTTAATAGCACTTTTTTCTCAAGGGATTACTTCTTCTAGTCTTTTTTATTTTTTTTGTTATTTTGTTTTGTTATTTTGTTGTTGGTTGTATTTATTTTTATTATTATTATTGTTTTTTTTTTTTTTTTTTTCTTATACATCATTAAATATATCTATTTGTATTTTTATTATTTATATATTATTATTATTATTTTATTATTATTATTATTATTATTATTATTTTGGTTTCATAGTCTTTATTGAAAATGTTCGTTTTGCTGTTATAACTTATCCAAATTAAGAAAATAAAATAAAAATAAAATACTCACCAAAATACCCAACCCTAATATTTATATATTTTTATGTATCTCTTGTTTATTTAACTTCTTCATGGAACTGTTAATTAATAACTAATTGGAAAGATGCAGAAGGAATGGGTTTTTTAATGTTTCTTTAAATATATTTAATTAAAACTAATAATCTTTGGGTGTCATGAAACATTAATTAAAAAACAAAATTCTGGTTTATGAGATTTAAAAAAAATATATATTTTATAAATCTTTTCATTCTGTCCTTTTTCTGTTTAATGACTATGTCAGTTTATAACACAATAATTTGCATGGTTTCCTGTATTAATTAACCTAAAGCTCACAATAATACAATTTCCCAGCAGTTTATATCGGCTTAATTTATTTTATTGATCCATTGTCTAACACACGAAATGAATTCACTATTAATCATGGAATATTGGCAGACTGTTAATAAAACATTATCAGATTTATTAAATTAATTGCATATAGCAACTTGTTCACAATAAATTTATCTGATAAAAAAATAATATACTAAAACAGATTAATTAATAAATAAAATAAGAATAAATTAAAACACATTAAAAACTGTTATCTTTGTGATTACACTGTTTATCAAATTTTGCAGTGATTTAGTGATGGAAGTTTACTAATACAAGAAAACAAAAATCAAAAGCAACAAAAATTGAGAATATATATTCAATGAATAAAAATAAATGAGAACCAGTATCATTATTTTTTAAAATCTTTATTTCTTTTTAGGTTTTTTATTTTTTATTTTTCAAATTATTATTTTAATTATTATTATTATTATTTTTTTTTTTTTTTTTTTATAATTTAAAAATAATATTTTGCAATGATTAAGTCATAGATTTTTAAACTTTTGAAAAAACCTATAATATTTTATTTAAGAACTGATATTAAATCAAATGAAACTTTTTTCAAATATTTCTTTCATGGTCTTCACCATTCATACAATTATTTTTAAATTCAATTAGATCCTGCTAATTTGATTTCCTTTTATTCAAATTAATTTTTACTTTTTTTTTTACCCTTTATACTGAAATACCTGTGACGGAGAAATATGACTCTATTTTGCCAGTATAAATGTCATTATTTGATTATTTATTTGGTTCATTAAGCCAACAAAAGTATTGTCAATAATTGTAATTAGAATGCGGGTTGCTGTATAAACAGAAAAATGGCCACTGTTTATCACATCCATTAAGCACCGTGGTGTGAAGCCAGAATGCGAAAACATTAATTAAACTGTTTGAATAGAAAGGGAGATATATGGCTTTTCTTGTTGCTGTTGTTGTTGTTGTTGCTGTTGTTGCTTTTTTTAACATTTCTATGTATTGAATATATCAGCATCACTGTATCCTCACATGTTTATTATTTCATTAATGTATTTCATTTTTAGCAAGGACTGGACATGATAAATTAATAAAGCAGAAACTTTCTTTTTAAACCATTTGTATGGCTCAGTATGCTGTATACAACCCTTTGTTGACAGAAAAAAAAAGTTTAAGCCAGAGGTATTGGACATGTTTTCAAGTGGTATTGCAACATGCAGAACTGTTTTTAAACATATCCTATAGTACATAATGTGACACACTTTCTCTGTGGCTTCAGCAACCATATTAATGTTTCTACTATAGTGAATCATTGCATATTATGTCTTTTCAGTTTTATCTATCTACTGCTTTTTTTTTATATAATATTTGTACAGACATCAGCCTGTATTATTTCATCATAAGGTTGTTCTTATAGTGAAATATTAACAGAATTCTTATTTTCTTTATATTTTTATCATTTATATATTTCTGTCAAAAGCATCTAGCATGCTAAAGTTATTTTAAACTGTGATATATATACAGTTAAAATAGAGACACTAATAATTATTTTTGATTATTTGTTTTTTGGTATGTTAATTATTACTTTTCTTATTACACTGCATAAATTTGAAGCTGAAGGGAGTAATTTGTATTGAAGAAGATTTCCTAACCCCAGGGAAATGTCATCGCTGGATGTAAGTCAGATATGAAAGATTGCTTCAAGCAACACTTGAACTGATCTGTCCGTTTTACACTATCAGATATTGTCCCCATGGTCAGGACAGTGTCTTTAGGATTCTGCAGTATTTGTGTGTTAGTATATGTGTATGTGTGTGTGTTTGAACACACATTGGTTTATTTTTCTACGTGCGTCTGTATATGTTTATACATGTCTAACTATTTATGGTTTGTATCTGTGTGTCTCTGTGCGTTTGTATGTTTGTATGTGTGAGTCTGTGTATACATATAGATACACACACAAATACATTCATAAACACATATAAAGATAATGAAATAGATAGAGAATGAATTCAATAATATTGATGTTTAGTGTGTTTATGACAAAATTGGTAATTCCCCTCTTTATTTTCTTTCTTTCTTTCTTTCTTTATATGAACATATTCATTATTAAAAAAAGAAGAAGAAATACCATCACCCCTTGTCCAATTCATTGTTGATGAAATTATTCAAAGTATTTTGCATTGAAATGTATCATAAATGTACATTAAAATTTGTTGTTTTTGTAAAGTAAAAAATATTTTAGTTTTCATTTAGTTGACATATATGAGTCAAATATCAAACAGAGCAGCATTTATACTAGTTCAAAAAAAGTGTTTACAGTAAGACAAATTTTACTTGATTAGAAAATGAGGAAAACATACTTAGTTGATTACTTACCACTGGCATAAGAATAAACTGGCAACAAAATCCAATGACTAGGGAAACCGGGTACTTTAACTGTTTTTTCAAACTGTCCATATCAGTGACACATCCAATACCAAAACTTATAAGAATTGCTACAGCAGCACTGGAACTGTCAAAAACTAAGTCGGCAAGACGGCGTTCCCGCTTCACCGTCACAGATACTGCTTGCACCAAGTGTGATCGTTGCACGTCCATGATGTTGTGATCCATGTTGAGTAAAGCCACAGACATAGTCACACGGCCAACGTGCATAGCTTCGATGGTGAAGTTGTGCTCACGTTCAGCCCCTATGGACATTATAGCGTATCTCTCTCTCTCTGCCATCGTTTCCAAGTCATGTCGTGGTGCAGAGCTCGGCACAGCAACATTAGCATCACTGGACACAATTAGGAGCTGGTACTGGGCACATTTAGGAGGCAGCTTTTCAGAGGTGTTGCTCTGCCCTTGTGCTTGGAATCCTGATATAAGCAGTGGCGAGCAGTTGAACTGAACACTCGAATGCGAATTTACATTAAGGTTATTGATTGACGTGGGATTGAAATAGACCAGGAAAGTCTCATTCTGTGGGGCTGTTAGCACCAACTTGGATCTTGAGCTAGCATTGATTTTCTGAAGATAGATTACAATCATTATGATACACTTTATGTAAATGCTATACGGAAAGTTCATGTTTCAGCACCGAGACACTTAGTTCTATCTGTTTATTGCTACAGGCAAAGATGATTTGTTTATGACACACAGCCTGGAACAAGCACTAAATGAGGGATAAATAGGGGAGATTTTTTCTCTCCTTTTTTCACTGTTATTTTTTAATGTGATTTTTTTTTTTTTTTTTTTACCTGTATTATTTACCTGCCTGCTCTCAGTGGCTGTTAATTCACATTGATCTGTTTTAATGATTATGTTGTTATAAAGCACATTTCGGAACTTGTGAATTTCTCTTTTTACTGACTTCAGATAATGACCATTTCAGGGTCTGCAGAGCTTTTTTTCAAACAATGAATTGTTTTTTTCATTGTTTAGTTCTTGTCCAAACAAAGCTTCATCGATCCTTATAGTGTTATCATCTGTTGTGTACCTACTCTTGTTAAAATGTAACCTTTAGAGTTGCACACAACTGTCTGTCCTTATAATTATTTCTCTGTTTCAGGAGCCAGTTTGGTGTCAATGTGTTACAGTTAATAGGTAAACTTTTCATCACTTTGACTATCTTGGCAGTCGTAAAGTTGTTATTTATTCATCTTGTACTATTCTTTCTTCTAAAGACTTGTAGACAGAATTTCCATTAAGTCCTTACAAATTATCTCAGACTCTCAGACCCACAAGAGAAATAATGGTGCCAGGAATCAGTTTTCAGGTACTAACTTAAGCACAAAATTCTTCAACACTGTTTGAATTAAATCAAAGGAGATCTTGGTTTTGAAAACAATTTAGTAATAAACTACTTAATAAGTAATACTTTACTTATCTTCATCCAAATTGTATTTTTATATAGTTTTTTTTTTCTTAAATTATTTTCAGAATGCTGTGATCAGATGTTTAATGATGCAGCTGACATTCAATACACTCCACTTTTTAGCCTCTTCACTTTCATTCAGAAAATCCCAATAATAACCAATTGAACCTTGCACATAAACTGTTTAGAAAATCTGGCATTTTATTTTTAAGAACTCTTCTGTCATTTGGATGTGTAACAAGAATTCACAGAACAGTACTTGTAGCCTCTGCCTGATGGAAACAACAGTAATTGTCTTATAGACAGGATTATTTAGTAGAACACTTTTTTCTTTTTTTCCTTTTCAAAGAATTTAATGTGCAGAAATCATCTTAGTTTATCTAATGTTTATAATTTGTTATTTGTTTTGTTCATTTTTTTCTGAGATCAACTAGGTGCTATAATATGGAAATATAAAAAATTCATCAACAAGGTTTTAGCATAATATATTTTAACACCAAAGTTGTCCATTTGTCACAATCTCTTCCATCAAAAGTTTAATAACTTTTTCTTTTTACACATCTGAAGATGTTTCTTTCTTTATCTTTTAGGATCTTTTAACAAAACACCAAACTGCACTTGTTCAACATTCCATACATAATGACACATTTTATACTAAAATAATACCTTTATCATGATGCAAATTTTCATTGTCCATAACATATTGATTTTGCTAGGCAAGTGAAGTGTAAGTTCTTAATCACTTGCAGAATACTTTTTCCCATCTGCATTCTATAACCATTTTCCACATGCCTCATGATAATAGACAGTGATTGTACTTGATTGTCTTTTTTGACTGCTTCTGATCTTTCAATTCCCTTTTATGCTATTGTTTTTATCGTCATGCTACTTCTTAGAAACAGCATCAGTCATTAAGCTTGTTTCTTCTCTGATGTATCAGAATGCCTTTGCTGTCTCAAAGCTCATTATAGTCATAATCTTGTCAACTTGTCATTGAAGACAAACAAAAATTGGGATCCAGAATCCTAGTTTAAGGATACAACATCTTCACTAATGTTTCCAAAGACTGAAGTCTTAATGTACTTTTTTTTTTTTTTTTTTTTATTTTATTATCAATAAAACCACACATACACACAGATATATATTTATGTATATCTGTTTTGTTTCCTAGGCTGTGTCAGAGCACAAACTAATTTTTGGTCTACTGCCCTCATAATTCTATTTGATGGTTCTCTGATTGAAATCAGCTGGGACTTTGTAGTTGATTTCCTGCCAAATCAATCAGAAGACATCTGGAAAAAAAGATGACGTTTTTGTGTGAAAAATTTTTCACAACTGTTTTACTGAATTATTTAGTAAAAGGAAAGAAAGGGGTACAGCAAGACATCTGAGAAAAACTAATCTAAATTATGTAGCTAAATTTGGTAAGATCTAATTTAAAATGTGTGTGTGTGTGTGTGTAGTGTTATTTTTATAAATTGAAAGTCATAAACATCATTTTTTAGAATTCAGTGTATATTAGCTGAAAATAAAAATTTAAATTATAATAGCTTTTTTCTAGTTTTATAATTGAAAATGATAGAAATTATTTTTTTTATTTTTATTTTTTATTTTTTATTACTTGGTGTTTATTGAATGGGAATGAATCATTTGAATGACACCTTTTTACATGAATAATTAAGTGTTGCAACAGTTTTTATTACATAATAATGACATGAAATAGCAAGCACGTCTTAGGCCCTCACTTAGCAGCAAGGAATGTTTTATGCATACCTTTCTGTGCAGGATAAAAAAAAATCATGCACCAGATTTTGATAAAGCTTTCATGATAGACAGGCTGGTACAAGGATAATTAGGCCCTGATCTGTAAAGCCTCAAGCTAAAGATCAAACCTCAGAGGTACAAACCCTTCCTTACAATTACAAGTAATTACAACAGTTTGAATAGGAGGGAAAAGATAAATAAAACAATAATTATGATAAAATAAAATTAGTATTCTTAAACAAAAATATTAATAAATGTAAAATTCTTTCTTTCTGAAATTTCTTTTATTCTTATTCAATTCCCTTTATGCTGTTGTTTTTATAATCATGCTATTTCTCTGAAACACCATCAGTCATAAAGATTGTTTTTGTGTTATTTTTTTAACACTATATATAACATGTTTTGCATTTTTCTTTTCTTTTTTCTTTTTTAATTTTAAATTTTAAGCAGATTATGACTTCCTAATTACTATTGTTTACTAAAGAAATAAATTAAGAGAATATATATATTTTTTGTGTTGTATTAATTATTTTTATTTCATTCTTAATATAACATAATTAGAAATTATGGTAAGTTAATGAAAGAATTTTTGGCAGTTAGTTACTGCATAAATTTCCCAAACTGATTAAATGAAGTGGAATGCTGTTTTGGTGTGGTCTACTAAATCTCAGTGTTATATTGCCCAGGGCTCCTTTGTAACTGAAGACTTTCATAATGTATTTATATTTTGCCAGAAAGCCATGACATTAGCATAGTTTACAGTTTTATTATATTTTTATTATTTTGGTAAATGATGTTAAAATCAAAGGCATCTTTGGTGTTTGACTTGCAAAAGTAAGGTATGTTTTGCTTAAATTTTATACATTAAAATATAAAAAAAAATATCCTTTTTAAAATCTGGATTATAACAACAATAACAACAACAAAAGAGTCAGAAATTAAACACTAATGTACTTACATTGGAAGATATTTTCAAACAGGAAAACTAATTTACTTGCTTTGAACCATATGAAGAGACATAAACATACTTATATTTACAGGTTTTTTCCTAATTGTGAAGAAGAAGAAGAAAAAATTTAAATTAAATTAGCAGTAGACAAAGGATCAAGTCAGTTTATGGTGAATTTACAGAAGATTATGCTTGTCCACAATTTACTAATATCTTTTCATGCATGGATGGTCAGTTTCATTTTTTTTTATAATGTGATTAAGAATTGTTGATGGATATTGGTCAATAAATGACCATCATTTTTCACTATAATGTTATACCTTTAACCTTGCAGCAATATTAGAGCTACATTTTTGTGCCAGAAGATTGCCATTAACAGATTTATTTGTTAAAAATGTCAAATTAAAAACTTACAGATTATTTGTTTGACTGGGTGTTTTAATTACAATACAAATGTTTTACATGGATAAACGTGTACAGTGTATATATTAATTTATGTGTATGTGTATTTGCGCAGTTTCTTACTATTAATAAACATTTATATGTTTTTATTTTTCATTGCTAATAAATAATAATTAATGGATAATATTTTAATTTATTGTTTTTATTTATTATCATTATCTGGAGTTGTTAAAATCTTGTTCTTTTTATTTCGAAAAAAAAATAATAATAATAATGTTTTACATTTAAGCATTGTAACATTTTTTTAGCTATGTGTTCGTGGTCAACCTTTGCCTGCAATATGTTGTTGTTGTTGTTGTTTTTTTTTTTGTTTGTTTGTTTTATTTTGTGGATTTTTACTGTTATTATTGTTGGCAGATCATGGTCATTTACTTTTATTGCTTTATTTTTTTGGTTTTTGTTACTTGTTGTTTGTTTTCTTTGTTTGGGTATTTTTTTAAATTATATATTTAAAAAATTGTATTTTATTAATTTTCTTCTGTTCTTTTTAAAGGCTTTTTATTGTCTTGAACACAAAATGAACTTAATATATTTAAAAAAATTAATAATTGTCTTATTATTTTCAACTGCATTAAATTACAGTTTCCCATCATGTACACAAATGATTCATTTTCAAACTTCATTTTAAATAGCAACCTCCGGATTCATTAAAGGAGAGTAAATAAAAACTTGACTGCATGCAACAAACAGTTACAGTTTCTCTGAGGAAATCCTTTCTATTGCATGTTCTTATTCTTGACAATTCGAACAGAAGAATAGAGTTGATATTATTATTTTTTTTTTTTAATATCTTTATTTCTGAAGCAGTAGCTGTTTTGACAGAGGAAGTCAGGATAGAATTATGTAATAAGTCACTTATGATTATCAACTTATCAGTTTTCTTTTCTAATTTAAATAATAATAATGATGATAATAATAATAATAATAATAATAATAATAATAATAATAATTAAAAATACAGAATTGTTTAAACAATTTACCAAACAAAATAAGTGAGAAAGAGAAAAACAATAACAGACAGAAGAGAGAAAGTTAAAACAAAATACATTTGCAATTTTTTTATTATTATTATTTTGGGGGAGGGGTTGTTTTGTTTTTGTTGTTGTTTTTCTTTGGTTATTTTGTTGTGCATTTTATTGCTGTTAATTTGTATTTTGTTTATATTTTATTTATTCTTTAACATATTTATTTAGTTTATTGCTCAGTACATATTTCTCTCAGTATTTCAGTTAAGAGAAATTAGCATTTTTATGATGGCATATTCATTAAAAGGATTTTAATATTTATTGTAAACAAATCAGTTTAAAATATAATTTTTCTTTTAAAAGTATGTTGATACCATGTAACAGAAGAAATGTTTTTTATCAAATATTCAGCATATTTGTTACAAACCATTAATGCATATGTAGCACCATGCACAAGCTTGAGAGCCTTACATATATAAGGAGAATGGGGAACCTCCTGCAGCCATATAATGAGGTAATATTTTTTTTATTAGCAGGAAGGGATGTTTTTTTGTGAACCTTCCCACAGACAAGGAAAGCTCATACCACACTCTTGGATAAAACTGTTACAGGAAATTGCTGAACATGTAACTTGTTAGTTTAAGACAGATGGAATGTTTCTGAAAAACAAACTGTATTTTGGTGACTAGCAAATAACATTTTATTGCATCTAGGAAAAGTTGAGAATCAAATGAAATGTGAAGACTTTTGTTTGTACAAGAAACATTGGGCTGTTTCTAACAGTAAGTCACACGGTAGGCACGCACCCTGGCGTAACGGAGACTAAAAGCATGTATTTATATTACTTATTGCATGATCTTTATATTGATTTACTTTAATATCACACTGACTGAAGGCAATCATTCATAATGCCAACTGTTAATTAACTATTTCTATTCATTATTTACCTGCATTGGTGGAAATTGCATGTTTTCTGACAAGTTATTCACACACACACACCCATTGTATCACCAGTTTATTAGAAATCAATTTTACTCTATTATGCGATAAAACATAGTCTTAAAGGCTTAATGGTTTCCTTAGTGGTTTGTGCAAGTGTTTGATTTTTCTTTTGAAATATTTGTTTTGAAACTCGTGATTTTTTAATTTTTATTTATTTATTTATTTATTTATTTATTTATTCTTGGCATTAAGAAATAAGAGGATATGTTTAATGATACATTTGAAATTAGTATTAATTAGTGACAGTCTTTTAGTAAATAGCATTTTAGCTGTTAAAACCAAAAATGGTTTTGTTGTTGCAATTTCTTTTGCTGCTTTTTTTAGTGAATAACAAATAAAAAAAATAAAAAATGAACCAACATAATAACTGAGATGAAATGAAATTAAATGGAATAAATAAATAAAACGATCAAAATAAAACTAAACCTTAATAATAATAAGTAAAACTGAATAAATAAAATGAAATAAAATACATTGATTTAAAAATATACATACATATATAAATAAATGAAATTATACCTATATATTTTGAAAGGTTTTTATTTATTTTATTTTTTTTGTATCTAAATAACTAAAATTACAACAACAAAAAATTATTTTGGAAATTGGTTCATACCACTATAGTTAATTTTAAATATATTTAACCAAATTAAACCAATACATAATCATGATTGGTGATTTATATATTTTGTAAAATTTATTTATTACAAAAACAGATTTAAAAAACAAAATAAATAAATAATAATAAGAATATTTTAATAAGAATATAACTGGCCTGGAATTAGCAACCAATTAACAACCCTTACCAATTAGCTGTTTATTTTCTTGTAGTTGTGATATTATTTTTTTTATATAAACTACAACAAAACAATCTGGATGTTCGGCTTGGCAGTTAGCAACCAATTAACTGTGCTTGGCAAAAGCACTCAATTATCTGTCACAGTGAGAATGTTTTCAAATTGAATGACAACAGATATCCTCTTGCTTTACTGAATACTGACGTAACGAATGATTTTAATATTGGGAATTATTGTTTTCAGTACTGAGGATTGACTGCTCATATCTCAGAGAAGAGGCACAGATCTGAATGAAATAGAATCACTACTCAATTCACTAAAAGCAGCTTAAGAAATAATATGTAACTGATCTTTGTGGGAAAATCACTAGACAGATTGTACTTCACGTATTGCAGTAGTGGTATCCATTTTAATATTTTCCCAACTGAGATTGATTAGTGTAGCTTTAATAATAATTTATATATTATGTGAACCTATGTATGTATATCTTGTCTATATTGTTTTTTTGTTTTTTTTAATTACTTGCATTTTCTCTTGCATTTTGATGTCTGAAAACTTTTTATTTCACATTGTGTCAATTAGTTTGAATCTGTATGATGTATGTTTTGAGACTTCAAACATTAATCTCCTGTTCTCTTTGCCTGTATATTCAAAAAGATGCTAAATTATTGAACATGCTTTATGCTTTAGCATCTTTTTTAATAATATGCATGTGTCTAGAACCCTACAATTTAATGATAATTACAGTAGGAATCATGCAACAAAAAAAAGATAAAAATAAAAATAAATAAATAAATTTAAAAAAGAAAAGAAAGAAATACAACAACAACAAAACAGCTGTAATTTAGGTATTACATCAAAGACTTAAATTACTGACAAAAATTACTGATAAAGCTAAGAGTGATTATTATTTTAACAGATTAAATGCTATTTACTATAAGACTGTCACTGATTAATATTAAATTTAAAGGCATTATAAAACAAAACCTTTTATTTCTTAAATTTTTAAAACAACAAAACAAAAAACAAAAAAACCAGTGACCTCAAAACAAAATAATCTGAAAAAAAAACCAGTTCTACAATTAGAAATTTGAAGACATTTTACTGTTAAAAGTGGTCAGGTGTGTGCAGTATTTTATAATTAGTTTTTTTAAAGTATAATCAGCCACAGATGCACTGAACACAAAATTACATTTGTCACACACTGCATTAACTTTCTTGAGTAATTAGTTGGGGGAAAAAAAGAGAGAAAACTAGAGTATTGTGATAATTTCATGATTTTATATCATCAAAAACTTAAATTAATATCAAAATAGTAATTAAATTACACCAACAGTATCACAATAAATAAATAAAAATGTTTAAGGTTTTATTAACAAAACAAAAAAAAAAAAAAAAAAAAAAAGATATTTTAAAATGTCACATCCTTTGATTGTTGTTTTGATCCTGGTAAGAGAAAAGACCAGCCAGCCATTGATCAAAGATGGCTATTTAATTTGATGTAAGGAAATATTGATGTACTCAATGTATGTCTTAAGAATACAATGTCCAGGAAAAATACAAATCTATATTTCTGTTTAGGAAAGAAGAAGAAGAAGAAAAAAAAACAGGATGAAATATTACTATTGATGTTCTATTTCTTTTGTAGATCCATAATCATGTTGAATATTTATTTACATTTCCCTATTTGTATTTTTCAAATAATGATTGTTTCAGCAGTAAGCATTTATAAATGTAGTCATAATAAAAATTGGGGAAAAGTCTGCTGAGAAAATATTTTTTAAATAAGTTAAAATGTACATCTGTTTTTTTAAAGTAAATATTTTTAAGAAGAAGAAAATAGAAAGCTATGAAGAATGTGTAAGAAAATATTTAAACTTTAAATAAAAATAAAGAAAGCTTTCTCAGAATAAAACAAAAGAAATAAAAAGAAAGGAACAAAAATATTTTGTTTAAGAAAAGGTTTTAAGTGTAAATAATAAGTTAAAGAATCAATCTTTATAAAATATTTATAATATTTCATTTATTTTTTAAAAGTTTGTTTAAGAAAATGTGTTAAAAACAAATAAAAACATAGGTACATATTAAACAAAATAAAAAAACAAACAAAAGCACAAAATTAAGAAGATCAGTATACTTACATTATTTTCATACTGACATAAATTTTTGTCATTCCTTCTCTTGAACTAAGTGTACACATGTAAAAAAAATAATGATGATTTTGTAAATTTATACCTTCTGTGAAAAAATATGCACAAAATATATTTCAGTACTGTATACCTGATTGCCTCTTTGTCAGCCATGTTTGCATGCTGGATAATGGGATGTGTTGTGTTATAAGCTTTGAGAAATAATATATATTTTATAATCTATTGTATTATATTTTCTCTTCCATGACCTGGCTCGCAGAGAAATTCAAAAGATATATTGATTTATTTTCATTGATTAGGCACTATAACAATAGCTGTGACAACCTAGATCATATACTACTTATACTTTGTCTTGTAAAATACACACACAGGCATACACATCTATGTCCATGTCTTTAAATAATCTTGCATATATGGTAGTATTATTTTTCATGTTTGGATAGATTAGAATATGTATTTTTTTGTCCTTAAATAAAAAAGTAATTCTCAGTGATAACATTTTTATTGGGGTTTTTTTCATAAATATTTATATATTATGAATTTTTAATAATGTTTAGAAATATTTGTTATTTATTTATTTATTTTTAATTTTTCTCTTCATAAACTGACATTTTAAAATTTATTTAATAACATAATTTGTGCATAACTTTCTAGATTACGGCATCAGCTTCTTAATACATCTCAAGACAGCTTATTATCAGATATGAATAAATGAATATTTAATGTCACAGCAACATTTTGTTTGATTGGTATTCATACAAATCTGTTTTTGTAAAAAGCATATCCACAGTCTTTATTCAGTAAAAATAAAAATAAAAGAAATCTTAATGTAAAAATATCATTTATGAAGTATACCTGTTTGTGGGGAGCAAAAAAGCACATCATTAAGGTTTTGTGAATGTTTTAAAATAAAGTAAATATTTTTATTTAATATCAAAATTTCATCTATTAATTTTTGGCAGTGTTAGTATTTGTTTCTAATTTTCTTAATTAATGTTTTTAATTACAGAAATTTTTTTCCTTGTTGATTTTCAGATTTTTCTGTTTATTTATTTATTTATTTATTTATTGTTGTTTTGTTTTGTTGTTTTTTTGCTGGTTTTGGGGGTGTTCAAAGCATTTTTTAATTTGTATTTTATCGTATAACATGTTTAATTTATCATTTTTTGTATTTTAATATTTATTTTTTTTTTTTGTTTTTTTTTCAGCATTTTATTTTATTTTTTCATTTTTTAAATATCTGTTTATTATATCATTTTAAATTTATTTTTTTTATTTCACTTTATTATATTTTATTTTATTTTTCAATGCTCTATAAAATAGTTTAATTTCTGTTAAAAAAATTTGAGAATTGAGAAACATCACCATTAGACTTGTATCTAACTGAAATAGAAAATGTCAATAAAATATTTTTTAAAAACACAAAATTACAGGACACTGCAGATTTCCACAACAGCACAGGAAATCTAAAGATCATTCAGAATGTTTTATATCATAATTATATCCCTTGTAATTTTTATTTCATAATTGTTTTGCCTGTAATGGTATATTGTAACTAAATATGGAAATGGAAATACGTTTAATGGACAAATTTGAGATTATGGAAGTGGATGAATGTTAGGAAACAAAAATAATAATAATAATAATAATAATAATAATAATAATAATAATAATAATAATAATAATAAAAAAAAAAAAAAAAAAAACTGATTCAAAAAAAAAAAAAATAAATAAATAAATAAAATTAAATTAAATTAAATTAAATTAATAATAATATAAAAAATTAAAAAAACATAAATTATTATTTTTGACAAGAACAAACATGCAGGACAAACATGCAGATAAATAAATGAGTGGGTGGGAAGATTTGTTTTAATAAAAATAAAGAAAATAAAAGTTTCTTATATCAGTGTCATAGTTTATTATTAACAATGACTGGTCTGAAACAAAAAAATACTAACTTGCTGCATTATTGTCATATTTTATTATTAACAAAGGTTGAACTCTAACTGTAAATAAAACTGTTCAAAAATACAAAATTCTAGCTTGGCATGTTATTATACTTTATTATTAATAAAATACTGACTTACTTTATTATTGTTAAACTTTATTATTAACAAAGATTGAACTCTATAATTGAAAAAGTACAAAAATACAATATTCATTGTATTGTAAATTTTATTATTAACTAAGGTTTTAAAGAAATAAAACAAACAATTACTTAACAGAAAATACATGTAGTTATCTGTTCACACCAGTCACAAATGTACTTTATCTTACTCATTGATTTTTTAATCCTGATTCTTTTAACTTGATAACACATGTTCACAAAGCAAGAACACTCTAACCTGATAAAACATGCTGCTCGTTTTTTTTATTTTTTTTTTAGGTACACTTCATCTCATTTTATTTCACCCACAGAGCCTAAACATTCAACATGATTAAATTGGTTTAGCCAGTAATTGTCTGTTCTTTTAGGTTTTACACTTAAATTATAATGTTCCTGGGCAGCTGTTCAGAAAGCTGGTGTGTGTTTTATATCTAAACTCATGTGAAAATTGACAGGCAGTTCAACAAACTGGTATCAGTAATTAAATACATTGCATATCATCGAAACGTTGTTTTTTTTAGTGTTCACGTTACAGAATGCCCGAAGGATTGATTAAGTGGATATGTTCTCATCAAAATTAGACAGAAGAAGATTTTCAGAAAAAGTAATTAGATGAACATAAAGCTAGAAAGACGATAAAATAATTATCATGGTAAAAAGGTGGATTGAGAGATGGATGAATGTAATAGGATAAATTAAAGAAAAGAAAGAAAGAAGGCAAATGAAATGATGGAATGTCCTGGTAAATATGCAGAGAGAGATAAGTAAAATGATAAATGGATAGATGTATATATGATTAAATGAAAGTGGAGAGACTGATAGACAAAATAATCAAAATGTGATCTAATGAATACAGGGAAGGATGGATTGATGGGTTAATTAGATGAATGTGAAGATAGAATATAATCATAGAATATATTTTAATATGATAGATGGACACACAGATAGATGGACAATTGGAAAATTGAGTATGTGGCAGATGGAAATAAGCGGAATGAAAAATGGACATATAACAAATTGAAAGATAACATATAAACAAAACAACACCGTTAACAGCAATGAGAAATAGATAGCTGAACAGACAATAAGTGAGGAAAGAAGGATGAAAAGAGAGAACCAAGAGAAGAATGATTACAAATGTTATACTGACTTTTCTGTTGTTCTGTTTGATATCACAGTAAAAAATTCTGTCACTATTCAGAGACTGAAGATGGAAACAGAACAAGGATAGTCCATTGCTGAAAGAAAACAAGGTAGCAGATGCACTACATTGATGAAAACATATCACATTTTACACAATTAGTGGTTATTTATTTATTTATGACATACCTGTAACCTGCCTCCACAGAGCATGTTTACCAACAGCTGTATTCCATTATACAATTACCTGTATGTAAATAATATATGTGATTTGATGAGTGATGATTTCAAATGTCACTGCTGGAAGGATTGTTTGTAGTGGATAGTTATCATCATAACAATAGTTAAGATATAAAGGGTTAAGAAACAGGTAAAACAATATTTAACTGTATGTTTGTCAGTTTTGCTCAGTTTTGAACATCAGTTTTAGATCATCATTATAAAGGGGATGGATTATACATGTATATATCTAGGTATGTACGTCTGTGTGTGTGTGTGTGTGTGTGTGTGTGTGTGTGTGTGTATGTATTTCTTGTGTTTATTTTGCTGTGTATGTATCTGTATTTGTCTGTAAAGATATGTATATATGTAGGAATGTGAAACAGTACTAAACACATTAGCATCCATTGCATGACATAATGTGTTAGTCACATTTACAAATAAACAGACTGCTAACAGCTTGTTGGTTTATCATTCTCAACACTTTGAACATGTGAGGTAAATTCTCAACATGTTTTGTTTTTCTTTGATGTTCATTGTTTTGTGCTTACTCACACAATATGCAGTTTACCAAATGTAATCATGATAACCATATTTCATAGCTGTGGAAAGAAAGGGATTTTTAAAACAAATTTCAAAAGTTTTTGTCAGTTCCAGGTATAGATATTACCACTGATAGTTTTACATGTTAGCTGGGAAAGGCTTTTAGTTATAAATATAGGTATTATTAATAGTGTGTATGTATCAATACATGTGTTTGTTTAGATTAAGATATAAGTTTGTTATTCTTGTAATATATTTTGTCAGTTACAAATAAAGATATTGTGAGTAATAATAGTTCCCATACAGATCTATATGTTTGATAATTTAAATTAATTAAAATATTAATTTATTTATTCTTGATATCATTATAATGGCAATTTCTTCAAAAATCGTTATTTATTTATATGAGAAGAAAAAAAATCTCTGTTTTTAGGATAGTGTAACTGATGATATATCACATACTGTAAAACACAATACATAAAATATTGGTTAATCATAGAAATCTCACAAGGCCTATGTCAGGCTGTTTTGTCTCAGAGTAATCTGGACATAAGCAGGCGTCTGAGATGAAGTGAGAGAGACGTAATTGTGGTGACACTTCAGTGTAGACTGTTTTAATCAGAGACAATTAAATGTCAGGCCTGTCATTATCCTGACATTTAATTAAGAATCCCATAAAGTAAAATTTGAAAAGACCTTTCCCAATTTGACAATTTCAGACTCTGCCAGTTGGAATTAATTTTAACAGAAAATTCTGTTTCGAACAAGAATTTAAAATTCAGATTAGTATTGATAATTACGGTTAAATATCTAACACTGTATACTGAAATGTGGTTCAGATGTGTGACATTATGTATGAAACATTTAAAACAAAAGTGAAATTCACATTTCTAAAGTGCTTTTCTAAGTTTTTGGGGAACACTACCCCTTGGACTCCCGTCTTTAACCAGGACTGTTTTTTGTTAAGCCGTTTTCAAGTTATACATACATTGCCCCCAGGCAATTTAGTTAGAAGAAAGAAAATAAAATAAAAACAGCTTTTGACATTCTTTATAACTTGACATAATGTTCCTTTTACATATTGTGCATGTGCACAGATACATTATTATTATTATTATTATTATTATTATTTTTTCAAAAGGTTTTAAAAAAATAAATAATTAAAACAAGTAAAGATGTATAGAAATATATGTAAAAACATGTTAAAATCCATATTAACTAATCTTGGCAGCAGACCACATTAATGCCATGTTTCAGGAAGAATCTGGTAACGTGTGTGTATTCACACATATCTGCCAATAAAACTCATATTGTTAGCATATTTGTACCAGTATGCACAGACACTTTAATATTTAAACACTTATAGGAGACACATGTAAGGAGTAAATAAATTAGTACTGTGCTAAAAAACCCCAAGAAAAATGGAATTGTTGAACCAGTATTGATGTAGTTTTTGATATGTGACGATATTTAAATATATATATATATATATCAATATTTTTTGTTGTTGTGTATAATATATAGTTTTATAAGCTTGATAGGTATATTATTTATACATTATATGTTTCACATATGTAAACTTTTTGTGTGTGTGTGTGAATGTGTATAACTTATACTATAAGTACATAACTTCATAAGAGAACACCAATAAAAAAGCCATTGTTGTTTTAAATATACCCAAGCACACAGACACACACTTTTGCAGTGGTAGGTTTGAAATATATATGATCAGTATTTGAATATATACATAATCCTGCTTTAAAATGTCATGAATAATACAATCATCTGATAATGACAATAAAATATTTCAATTCTGTTAATATTTTATATATATGTACATGTATTTGCATACTAAATGCATTTATGTCAAAATATTTGTAAATAATTGCAATAAAGAGGCCGATAAAACCATATATATGCATGCACACATACAAATACCCATATGCATGCATATATATATATATAGAGAGAGAGAGACTCACACACAAGCATACACAAACACAAACAAAAAAGAACAAAAAACCCCCCACTTTAATTATAAATCCATATTCCTAGCTTATATCTTAATAAACATACCCTGACACAAAAAACATATATCAAACATGTTCAGACAACATTCTCACACACAAACATCAACAATACACATACCGACACATTTCTAATCAGAAATCCATATTCCTACCTTTGATATAAGGAATCACAAAGAATTATATCCAGTACACTTGCTTCTAGTGATAGATAAAATTAAAACAGACAATGCATGGTCCTAAACACATGTTCATTCATGTGTAGCCAGCAGGACTGCACCAAACAACTTTACGCATGTTTTCTACACATCGGCAGCATCTCTCAGAGCATTGTCTGGTGAGTTCTATGACATCAGTGAATTTCTCTGTTCTCCCACTGGGAGCTCTGACAAGATGTTATTCTGATGCATACCTTGGGTCCTTGTTACTAAGGTAAACACATCAGTAGCAGACTAACAGGAATATATTCTTAACATTGGCACATTTACTAACCATGCAGAGAAGGTATTACAAGAGGTCTCTGCAGACAAATGTAAGGCAATAATACTGATATGAAAAAGATGGAATTAAAAGACAGGAATGGTGCGGGTTAGAGCTGTGTGGCATTGTTTTAGACAAAAGCTGGATGGAATGGCTGTGCTCTTAGATTGGTATCTTCCTTTATAGTTTCGTGTTAAGCAATGGAATCATGGTTTAATAGTTATTTAAAACAATATAAATTAACAAGTGTTCCAATAAATGATTATTTCTTTAATAGTATAAAAGAAATTTGATTAAAGTGTGTACAACCAATTGAAAGGTGGATGTTAGAAAATGATCATGAATAAAATGGTTGTGGTTCTGTTTGAAATATGAATGACAGGGATTTTAGTCATTGGATGGGATGTTTATGACAAGAACTGCATGAAGGAATTTGTTATCCATAAGAAGATTTCAGTCATGAAATGAGATGATTATTTTATGAAAAGAATACCAGAATATAATTAGATTTTTTTTCAAATGGTTTTGATTGAATCTGAAAAGTAAGCAGTTTATAATGAATAATAATTTGTGATCTGTTTGTTCTGTTGAGTTGTAGCCATAGCTACAATACTGTCTCCCAAGTGAAACAGAATTTTATTTCATCTGATGTGATCCACATTACTAAATAGTACATTATCAACTTACAGTGAACAGTGGTTTGGGATTTTCTTTAATAGCTGGTTTTCATGAGAGGTAATGGTAGTTACAATAAAGCTTCTTGAATGGAACTGCATTTTATTTCACATGTTGACACAAATTACTAAATGTGACATTACACTTACAATGAATAATAATTAGGGATTTGTTCTCAGCAGTGTAAAATTCACCAGAGACAAAGATAGCTTTGATAAGACTCATGTATGGAATTTATTTTATTTCATATAATTTTTGAAACTTATTTTGACTGGTAAATAAAACATAACAAGTTATAGCGAATGATAACAAGGTGTGTGGACTTCATTGTGATGTATCGTTATTTAAACTTATTGTTAAAAATACCAGAAAGTAACTGGGATTTCATATCAGTTCGGTACAGACCAGTTAACAGAACAGTCAAACACTTGTAATGAATAACAATTTTAGATTTGACTTTCAATGGTTGGGTAATTATTTAAATTCAATAATAAAGATGTCAAAATAAATGTGGATTTTAGCCAGAGACACTGATCCTGATGATCAAGTCAGGTTATCATCTAAGTCATCATATATATGAAATAAAAATTCTGTCAGTGAAAGTGAAAAAAATTAATAATAATAATAATAATAATAATTAGAAGAAGAAGAAGATTGGAATGGAAATATCTAGGGATTACTGAGATTTATTAATGAATATCAACAGATATCAGATACATTATGAAGGGATTATAAATATTTATAAGATGACATAAAAAATTAATGTAAAACAGAAAAATTCTAAGTTGAAAAGAATTAGAAAACAGTATAATACAGAAAGAGTAACACTACAGATAGATTTTGGAAAAAAAATGTGTGGGTGTTTGTGTTGTATGTATATAAAATGTTTGGCTCAGTGATAATGGTTCAAGTTCAATACAGTTCATTTTGGCAAGTAACAGAAGTGTGACAGAGTAAAACGTCACTAATTAAGAAGAATGAAACAACAGAAAAAATAAATAATTTCAAAAAATAATAAAAAAAAATGATACAGAGAATGTAAAATAGTGGGTAAATTAGGAATCATTTTCATATATGAATTGAATATAGTCATTAAAAAGCATTTTAAAAGATCAAGGGTATTTATATGAAGTTAAATTTATGACTTTTGTTGATTTCATAAACACAATTTGGATTCTGTAAATACATAATTTGAAACAAACTGTCAGCTAAGTTTGTTCTGTTACAGAAAAACTGTCTAGAAACAAAACAGATATGCATTTTTATATTTCAAAAAAAATTCTGGAAGTACTTAACAGAAAAAAAAGAAGAAAAAAAATAACCAGTACAAACAACAACAACAATAACAATAACAACAGCAGTAGCAGCAGCAACAACAACAACAACAACAGTAACAATATAAATAAATAATTGAATTTTAAAAATATTACAACTTCAGAAAGGAAAGTAACCATATCATTTGTTTTAGGTTTAATAAACCTACAGTAGGCTGGAGCTCAGAAGAAAGAAAATCAATACTTTAAGTTGTTAAAGACCAAATTTAAAAAGTGACAATGACAAATGCTACAGAAAACATCCTCTGATCTGTAACCTTTGGGCTTTCAAGATATTGCCTGTTCATACAGTTTTAGAAGAATAGTCTTTCTATGTATGACTTTCATCAGTCTTTGAACTCAACTAATTCAATATAGTTTTGGAGAGAAAATATCTGTGTGTTGTATACTAGTATATATCTGTGAAAGAGAAAGAAAAGGGAAAACAAAACAAGAAAGCAATAAAGAGACACTGAGATAAAAATGAAAACAATAGAGAAATACAGATAGAGAGAGATACTTCTATGTCCAGGATCTTGTCTCTGCAACATAATATTTTAATTTTTCTTTTCTTTGTTTTTTCATTTTTTTTTTTTTAGTTGTTTAAGATCGAGGGAATGACGATGTGGTAATACAGAGGAAACTCATGTCTATAAACTAACAGCTTGCTTTAAATAATTATATATAATGTAATACAAAATTTATTTTAAAAAAAGAAAAAAAGAAATTACATAATGTTCATTGTGATTTTAAACTTTTCCTGTGCATATCCATAGACTCATTACAGTTGTCCACATAAAAAAAAAAAATTAATCTTCTTCTTATGACTAAATTACAGAAAAGTACATCAATGTATTCATGAATGATTCCCGGGGCACACAACAACATCATTTTCAATATCAACTTTAATAACAGAAGGCCATAAATACACAATTATTTCTCAGCAATCAGTAATAAACTGTGAGCATGTTAGTCAATAAAAATCCTCATCCTCGATGGGACCAGCAGATAAAAGACTGAGCTGGGTCTCTTGGCTAGAACAATGCATACTTGATGAGAAAAGAAAGGAATGGATGATTTTAACTATGAACCAAGACGTTCTTGCGCTTGCTGTGGCATTTAAGGAAAGACAGGATCAAATTTCTTGAAAGATGAGAAGAAATAAGTGAAAACGAAAACTCAGGAAATATGAGTATGATTAGCCTTTGTGTAATGTTGTAGCAGTGTTTATATAAATCACTGAATATATTATTTGGATTAGATGATATATTTCTCTCTAGGGTTTCATGGTGTAATAAAATATAAAGACATTCTCGTGGTTATGGTGCCACTTGGAAAAGACACTGGGGATATACTAGAAAACAATTTCAAGAATTTTAAATAATAAAACAAAAGTTTTGAATTGGAATGGAACACTTGTAAACCATGTCCAAGGATGATCTAGAAAATAATTATTGACAAACTAGAACATTTTCTTAGGTAATTTTTTGTGACTTTTATGAAATACTTAGATACAAAGTTCTAATATGGATGAGAACTGATAAGTAAATTATAGCTATAGATGGGAATTGATAAGAAATAATGGATTTTTAAACAGAAATTGGATGCAGTGGTCAATGATGGGAAGATATAATGTTTCAGAAATGAAGAAAATCCCAAAGGAAAGTTCCTAATCAAGGAATGGAAAAGATGATTTAGATGTGAATTCTTTCTTTCACTGTGTCATTAATAAATTTAAAACTTATTATTATTTTTTTTTTTTTAAATAATAAAGAAAAGAAGTAATTTTAACAAAAATTACAGTTACTGTATGGAAAGGCTTATAACATCTTATCTTATCCAGTTATCGGCATTAACTGGAAAGTGAAATACATTCTGTGTATCTATTCTGTTATACCTCAGACCAGTGCTCTAACCACTAACTGCAACTGGTTTCTCAATAAATCCAGTGTGACTTTAATGAGTAATTACATTTTTTTATAGCTTTCTGTTATCTTGCCTAGTGATACAAACGCATGATATATTAGTTTTCACCTAATATGCAATGTCTCTCAGTCACCCCAGATCACCACAACCTAATAAATACTTTAATCAGACTTGACAAGTTTTATTTTTTTTTGGTGAAAAATTGCATTTCAAATATAATTTATCATATTAATAAGATGCCAAGAAAATAAAGTAAAAGTTTATATACAAAATTACTAATTTTTTTCTTTTACTCTCACACCAATAAAAAAAAATTAATAAAATAAAAAACACACAAAACCCACAAAAATAATCCCCAAAACAACAATAATAGTAATAATAAAATTTTAAAAATAATCAATAAAATAAAGTAAAATAAGGTATAACATTATTTTGTTAAATATATTTTTAGATCTTAACTTATTTAATAAAATAATTTTTTAACAAACCTTTTCATAACATAAAAAACCCCAGTATAATACAATACAATACAATACAATATAATATAATAATAATTGTTGTTGTTAATGATTTTTTTTAAATATGTAAAACATTCCTTGCTGCTGATGTAGGCTACTTTTTTCTCATTATCATAATTATATACAGCACCCCATTAAATTGTCGATGAAAAACATGCTGAATGCATGATTAAATGAAACATTTCTTTCTTCTTTATTTTAGGTTATGAAGGAGTTTGTTAAAAAAATGATTTGATTAAATAAGTTAACATCTAAAAAATAAACTTAACAAAAAAATAAAGAGACAAAAAAATGTGTGTGTGTGTGTGTGTGTGTGTGTTTGGTAAGAGTGAGGCACATACGTGATCTGGGAAATGTAATTATATCAGTGGAGCAATCTTACCAGATTTGACCAGTCAATAATAATACATGCAGACAGCTCAAGATGATTGGGGATTTATATTTTTTTAAATTAAAGCAATGCAAGTATTAATTTAATCTTTCATCAGATTTCTGGATGGTTTCTGATTCACAGACAGATGCGAGATGACAAAACAATCTGTTCATTGGCATCTGATTTGTCGGATTTCAGGCATTACTGCTAATGGAAAAATGTCCTCTTGCTCTTCCTTATTCCACCTTGTCCAGCACTGGTGTTGCACATCGAAAATATCACATTCTGAATGTGTAATTTGTTAAGTGGCACATACAGACCAATTGATTCAATTTGAAGGCCACTCACACCTAACAACATTGATTTATGACTTGCATGGCAGACACAGTATTGAAGGAAATAGTACTACTTTTGAAATACTCGTCGTTTCCATTGTGGGCTTCATCCAAAAATGTTTTACTGTTATTTTCTGGCTTTGTCACGTGAATCGATCCAGTTTTAAGTAAATAGGGTTTGAGAATTGTTTTTTTTTTTTTTTTTTGGGAGGGTTTCTTTCAGACATTTGCAGAAATAGATGGTCATGAATAGATTCAATAGACATGGTCATGAATAGATTCAATAGACATGGTCATGAATAGATTCAATTAAGCAAGTGCATGAAATGAAACTTTTTTTTTTAATTAATATTTTTTTCAATATTCTGTTTTGTCTTTCCACTGTAAGATTTCATAACCAGAATAATTAAACATGTTTCAGTGTATTTTCCTCTTTGATATGAAATCTTCTAACTGAATAATGTAATAGGAAATTTTTGTTTTTTATTCCCTCTTTTTTTTCTCTTTTTTTGTCATTCTATATCTCGCTCTTTCTCTCTTTATCTGTTTTTCTGTCTGTCTGTCTAATGATTTCTTTCTTTAAATATCTTCTCTCTTTGTTTTTCTCTTGCCCTTGTTAAAGTTAAAGTTTTTTAACTATTACGACAAATTCCTGTTTGAAATTAAGAGCTTATTTTAGGATGTTGTACAAACCTTTAAGAAAAATGTTAGCCTCCTGACTTACATTTCCCATAAGTTATATCAAAGTTAATATCTTTTTTTATTATTTATTTCTTTATTTTTTATAACATCATTAGACTACTTTTTTATCATCAACTTTTGGATATTGAATATTTGTTTTTTTCAAAATGTAATTTTCACAGGAAATTTGTGACATTTTTTCCTGTAATATCAAGGGACACCTTTGACAGACAGGAAAATACATAAATTGATCTTTCAAACTGGTTTAGAAAAGTTGGACGGTACTATGGTTCAAACAAAATCCTCTCTCTCTCTCTCTCTCTCTCTCTCTCTCTCAAACACACACACAACACACAAAGACACATGGAAATAATTTAAAAATAAAATATTTGTTATTTATTGTTTTATTTGATATGTTATAATTTTATCTTATAACTTTACTGTGATGTTCAGTGAATGTTATATTTCTTTGTGTCAGAACGATGGATAATGATACATTTTTTATAATACAATTTATTTTTAAAACATTTTCTTGATTTATGAGTTAGCAGTACTCCCTTAGCCAATTACCAATGTTTTTCGTAAGTTTCAAACAGTACAGCAGCATTTTAAAAAATCTATCAGTTCTGAAAGCACCAGAATTATATCTTGTTCCAAGTATGGTAAACATTTTTGACAGTCTGTCTCTACATTTTGAAAGGAAAATTGCTATTCTGTCATCATTATCATCATAATCACAGCTGTTTTTTATTTTTATTTTTATTATTAATATATTTATTTTTACATTCACGATTATCATTTTTGCATTTATTACAGGATGCATTTAATATCTCAAATGCAATAGTTAAGATGTACTGTTATGAATTTTGTGAACAAAATACCAAAAAAAAAAGAAAAAAAAAGCAATTACTAATACCCACCAGTAAACAATGAAAGAAAAACCCCCAAAGAAAGATTCCTGTCCACACACCATATATATATATATACCACTGTTACACTGAATATAAAACTAGTCTACCTGTCAGTGGATTTAACTTCATACAACCCATCAACATTAAAAACAAAATTATGCACACCTGTTATAAAAATATATAACATAGTTTATATTGAAATGGAAAACAATAAAACTAAGAAAAAACAATACAGAAGTGTATCACTGTACAATATGGGTTAATAAAGGCTAATGTAAAAGCATTATATGATAATACACAGTCTGTCCTAATTGGCCAGTTTTCCAAATGATTATCTTTCATCATACAACGGTTAAGAGAATTGTTTTAACTGCTGAGGGACTAGGGTGATTTCCATTGCCTTGATTAACTCACACATTATGCAGCCCTGTAATTTGGGAGCTGTTCTTCATATGGGCATCTCTGTAGATTTTTATGTCTATTGTTAACTCATAGACAGCAGATAACTGACTTGTTTCAGACAATGCTCTGGAAACAATCCAAGAATGAGAATTAGTGTGTCAGAATTGGAAACTTGCAATCAGTCTCAGAGGAATACCGTTATCTCTGTGGCAAAACATCCATCAGAAACTCACTGTCTTGTATGAAACTGATTTTGGATTCAGATAATACCTATTGCAGGCTTACTTGAATCTCAGACAATAACGTATTAAATATACCTTGAGATGATTCTGATCTGCCAGTAGCATTGAATACAATACCCATAACAGGTCTTCATGAGTCTCTGTGGACAACAACATATTAAATTATACGTGACCATCATTATTGCTGGTTTCATAGATGCAGTACCAATGACTTTCTTGCATTAACCTCAGTGCAAAACAATACATTAAACTGTATCTGACTTAATCTAAAAGACCAGAGTTGCTGCAGACTGCTGCATTGATTAGTCTCAGGAGTTCAGAGGTTGTGCTCATCTCAAGCATGCTTAATATACTCAAACCTTAGACTTTATCTCAATAGTTATGTTTTTTATCATAAAAGCCATTATAATTACTTAAATAATTTCAAATTATTAGTGTATTTTCAGATAAAGTCAGAGAATTATGAAACCATTAAATTAATTCATATTTCTAATTAATCTCCTTAATAATTAGTATGGTTCTTAATCATATTCAAAATAATGAAATTAATGTCAACAAGTAATTAATATCTAAAATGTGATGAACTTGTGAATACAATAGTTATTTTGCACGTTTATTAAAACATTTCTTAAAATTAATATATATAAAATAATCTGTGCATTTTTATTTTCTTTGAAACTGATAAATTCATGAAACCTTATAATGTTTTACTGAACAACCAGATCCAACACACTTACAATAATCAAATAACTGCCATGCTGCAGTACAAGTAAATAGCTGACTTTACTGTTTTGGCCATTTGTCTAATCACCACTACAAGTAAACATTCCTGATGGCAAAATATTAGTCTCATACATCATTATTCTGTTGCAATTCAAGCACTTGCAGTAATCCAGTCTTAGGCAGATATTTATAGAATGTATTAAAAAAGAGAATTAAAAACCTTTGTTTGGATTAATTAGTAATTAGTTGAGAGAAAAAAAGCTCTGTACTGTCAAAGATTAAAGATAATAGACTACGAACCTGATGACAGGCAAATAAATTGATTGATTAGTGAAACGCATTAATGATTGAGTTTGTAGCTTAATTCACTGTTTGTGTTACGTGACAGGCAGGCATTTATCACTGAGATTGATTCAGTGTCATGGTCACTTCCTAACAGAGCTTTTAGGTAAATAAATATTGAGTAATATGAAAAAAGTATAAATAAAACAGGTCGTAATAGCAGTAACTGTATACTGATAATAATAGTAGTAGTAGCTGTAGTAGCTGTAGTAGTAGTAGTAGTAGTAGTAGTAGTAGTAGTAGTGGCAGTAGTAGTAGTAGTAGGAGTAGTAGAAGAAGAAGAAGTAGTAGTAGTAGGAGTAGTAGAAGAAGAAGAAGAAGTAGTAATAGTAGTGGAAGAACTAATGTTGTAGACTATAGGCATTATCATGATAAATGTGCATGTTTTTGTTCTATGTATCTATTCTTTGCCAGTAATAAAGTATGATATAAAATAACAAAAGCACGAAGACTTACAGTTCACATTTTTCTTGTGATATCACGGAAGTTTACAGAAGTACGTTTTCTTAGACATTTCAAATGTGCTTACTAATTCAATAACTGTACAAGTGGTTTGCTGTTTTATTACACGTAAGAGCTGAATTGAGTGTACTTTACAGTGACTCTCGGAGCAAGCTGTTATGATACACATCTGTTTTGGACACTTTTATTCCCAATAAAATATTCAAGTACACTGCTGTGGGCAGTTAGAATTGATGTTTTGTATCTGTCTGCTAAACACCACAAAGAATATTGATTAGTTCAAGAAAAAAAGAAACTATAGGATAAAGCAGTTTTAAATATATTTGCAAATATACTGCACACACACACACACACACACACACACATATACATGTGTGTGTGTGGGTGTAATAAATATATATATATATATATTTTATACAGATTATAGATAGATAGATATAGATATTTATACATACATACATATACATATATATGTGTGTGTGTGTGTTACGTGATTGTGTGGGTGTGTATGTGCATGTATGTACGTGTGGGTTTGTATTATTTATTTTAATATTTTTAAATATTTTTTTACCTTGATAACTATATATTTTTGAATATCCATATACATTTTATTTTAACTTACTCATATATTTGCCAATAAACTTTTGGGCTGACATCTTGTTTAATATTTATTCATTCATACTCAGTAAACCTATAATTATGCACATACTCACACACACACACACACACACACACACACACACACACACACACAAGCAAACACCTAAATTTCATCTCTCTTTAGACAAAAGTATCATTTCACATTTACAGAATTAAATGTAAATCAATATGTTCTTCAGAGAAGCACTCAAAAATGCATCCAGTTTAATCCCTAAGAAGATTTTCATGGAAACATGTAATTGAAAAACACAGTTGACAGCATTAGCTCTTCTCGCTCGTGACTGATTCACTTCACTGTCAGGGAACACTTCGTCCTGACAATTTTCTTTGCTCAAACTAACTTACTGTTGTTTAATGAGCAATTTTATGTGTGTCGCTTCTCTGTCATTGCTCTTAATAATTTGTCACTGCAGGCTGTGCTGGTATCTTTGTGACAGCATCACTGTGGTTTTGTTTCCAATTTCACACTTCTCTGCCGTGAAATAGAGTTCAGAATCCCACCTGAATTTTCTTGCTTGTGCAGAAAAGGTACCGACCCACCTGATACTGGCATTATTGCAGAAAGGTGAAATATTTAGATGATGAGGAGGAAAATATGAATCTAAATGAAGTTTACATCCTTCACTGTTCTGTTTTTGCTCTGTGAATTGTAAAGAAGGATGTCACACTATGACACACAACATAGAGGATTCCTCGAGACTCAGACATATTTAAACCTGTTTGTCTGGCAGTGAATGTGTGATACAGACTTTGATTGATTGTAACAGCACTGGACCTTTATTTAAACTGTAACTGAAGAGTGTTTTTAGACAGTGGCTGAGTCTTTGTAGAATATGACTCAGTCTTCCAGGATTCCTCACTGTTCACTGAAAGGTTGGTTTTATTACTAGTTTTGTTTGCCCAATTTTCTTCTTTTTGTTCTGGTTTCTTACTTTTCTTTCTTTTTTTTTTAATATAACATTCTTGTTTGTCATTCCATCATAAAATTATATTTTGTTTCAGAAGAACTGATTATTATGAATGACATTTTAATTTTTGTTGGCCTATAAAGGTTTTTTCAAGAATACAATGTTTTTCTAACAGTTCAATAGAAATACTGATTTTTAAATTGTAATTACTGAACATCTAATTAAATTCTTTTATGTTGTGCAGTGTGTATCAGTTGTTAGAACACAAACACACACATTTTCAGTTTATTTTTACTCAGGTTTGATTTTCTTTTCTTCTTTCCTTCTTTATCATCAACATCATCATTATTATTATTTATTATGAGTTTAGGAATGTGTGTGTGTGTGTGTGTGTGTGTGTGTGTGTGTGTGTGTGTGTGTGTGTGTGTAAAAATGTTTTATTATTATTATTTTCTATTTTTTAAAGTAATTTGTTTTTTCTTTTTTTTTTTTTTTTTTTTTTTTGGTGGTTAATTTCAGAATTTTTATTATATGAACCCATCAATCACTTGATATACATTATCACCATGTTTTACTTGTGTAGCATGTGGCATTTATGGTAGGAAATAAACTGTCAAACATTAAACACTCATAACTTGTATAAACCCAGTTAATGTGTAATTTTTAGAATCTGTTCATCCAAAAAATAACTTTATATAAGCATGCCTATCACTGCAAAATATCTTACTTTGCCTGAGAAATCTTTGCAAAAAAATAGTTTCACTTCTAGCACACAAAGAACTTCCAACCCTGAAGAAAATCTTACTATTACTTTTTTAAATCATCATCATCATCATCATCATTATTATTATTATTAAGCTTTAAGCAATATGTGTTTGTGTCATTGTGTCTATGCTTTCTTGAATAAGGAAGCCTATATTCCTTGACAGAATGTTTTTTGTAACCATTGTTTATTTATTAAACAGAAAAAGTTTTTCAGCTAAGACAGTAAGTCAAGAATACAACAGAACCTGCCCTCTGTACACAAGTATTTTGTTTTTAGTAGCTGAACCTGTCATGATGATGTTGATAGTAACAACAGTGTTGTTTGTTCTGGTGCAAAACATGTGTAGTAACACACACAGAGTTATTTCTTACCAGAGCATTCTTCTTATTCTTTCTTTCTTTTATTTATTTATTTATTTATTTTAAAATTTGCTACCAAGATGATGCAAACATTTTAACTAAGAAAATATGGGCACCTTGTTTTTTTTTTTCAGAATTATAATTCAGCCAAATTCTTATTTTTATCATGATCTTTTGTTTGTTTTTTCTTGTGAATTGTTATATATATATATATATGTGACACATTGGAGCACAGTCATTAAACATTTTCAAAAAGTTCAAGTTATATTTTAAATACATGTTGTTTTAGATAGGTTTTCACACAGTACATATCACTATTTCTGATAAATAACCATGGGCCAATGACAAATGCAGCAAGAAAATTACCAAAGAAGGCTGTAAAGGGAACTGATCTAAGAACGAATCATGCCAGGAGCAAGAGCTCTAATTAGTGAACATGAACCCACTCTGTAACAACTGAGGCTTCTCTAAAATCAAGAAAATAATGACAACAACATGAGAGATGGTCAAAAAGGAGAGAAATCATTAAAATCTATTCCTGCCTGTTCACTTGTTGACACGCTTGCAAGAGACTGTTAATGTGGTGATTCTCTTTTTCAGTGATGCGGCTCACAAAGCCGACACTGATGCCGTATCAGCCGCTGGTGTGTGAGTCGAGGGACCTGTGTGGCGATGCCTTCCTCACGATGAACTCCAATGACCTGGCCAAACCACGTGGCCTTGATTACTTCCCTTTAGGAGATATGTTGACATTGCCTCAGAACTTTGGGTACTTATTTATGTTTTATGCTTTTTAAATCTAATATTTAATGGTTATTTTTATTTTATTATACATAACTGTTGTTATTTTTGTTTTATTTTATTATATGTAATTATTATTTTATTTTTATTTTATGTTATATCTAATTTTTTGTATTTAGTCTTAACTTTTTAACATTTAGTAAAATTAATTTTTTGGTTTTAGTATGGTTATTTATTTATTATTGATTTTATTTTTATTGATTTATCGATATATTTTTTAAAATATTATTATTACTATATTACATATTTTTATTTTTTTATTTTTATTTATTTTATTTTTGTTTAAAGTAAGTCTGTCAGTGCATGCATATGTTTGTACATGTAAATTTCTTTGTTATGTAATTTATATTTATTAACAATGTCATTTTTATTATTCTTTGTGGTTTTCATATTTAAAATCAAAATCTAATTTCAGAAATATATTTCTTGGAGAGACGTTTTCAAGCTACATCAGTGTTCATAATGATTCTAATCAAACTTGCAGAGAAATCGTCTTGAAGGTATGTAAAATATATTTCAGTACCTAATTTATTTAGGCTGTGGTCTTTAAAATTATGATTATCTGTTGCTTGTTTGTAAAAGAAAAAGTTACACATGGCTCAAATTAAATTATACTTCAGATTTTATTTGAGTTTATAGAAATACAAGATATACAGAGTGATTGTTATTTTAAGTTCTCACATTAAATATTAATAATATTAATAATAATAATAATAATGATAATGATAATAACAATTTTATGTTATTTATTTATTTATTTATTTTTAACTATTTGACTTTTTTTCTTCAAACATTTAAAAATTTTGAATATTTTTTATATATCTTTTTTTGTGTATTTATTTATTTATTTATTATAATTATTATTAATAATGCTGTTGTTATATTTATTTATTTATTTATTATAATTATTATTAATCATACTGTTGTTATTATTATTATATTTATGTATTTATTTATATTAATTATTATTAATCATACTGTTGTTATTATTATATTTATTTATTTATTTATTTATTTATTTATTTACTGATATTGCAGGCTGACCTACAGACAAGTTCACAAAGACTAGCTCTGTCCAGCATTAACTCTCAGCCCATACAGGAGCTGTTGTCCAACCACAGCATCGACGACGTCATACACCATGAAGTCAAAGAACTCGGAACACACATGTGAGATCGTTATTAGTATTTATCCTATACAGCTCCAAAAAGCTTTTCATTAACTTACAGAAGAATATCTGATTTATTTCAGTTAGAAATGTTTTTGTAGTTTTGATATTGAAGTAAATCCCCTGAAGTTGTGTGATCAATCCTTCTCATATCACCATTTGAGCTATTTCCTATTCCAGACAGTGCTCCAAGTCTGGTAAATTAAAGTTGTGATAGAAATATTTGAATTTCAGCCTCTGTAAAAAGATGTTTAAAAAAAGAATGTTCTTTTCTTTCTTTTTTCTTTCTTGTTTTTTCACTTCTTTTTTTTTCTCATTTGAAAATATTTCACAAACTGATAATCTTTTGCCTTTAAAGATATTTATTTATTTATTTATTTATTTATTTATTTATTATTATTATTATTATTATTATTATTATTATTATTATTATTATTATTATTATTATTATTGATATTACTGTTTTATAATATTTCTATATTTCAGTTTGGTATGTGCTGTCAGTTACACAACAAATTCTGGAGAAAGAATGCAGTTCCGAAAGTTTTTTAAATTCCAGGTAATTAATAAAATTAATTTTGTTTGTAGAGAGGGTCATAGCTTGTTTAAGGAGAACAAGTCTGAGAAATAATGGATCAGTTAAGTTAGGTATGCTAATCTTACTAATCCTTGTTCAAGGCAGAACAGTTATTAAGTGGATTTCTTCTCTGTTACTAATGTTACAGAATTACATGACTTATACTTGTTAATTTTTAATTTAAAATTTTTAAATCTCTCTTCTTTTTTTTAAGATGAATTTATTAGTAAATTGATTTTAATAATGCTAAAAAAAAAAAGTTCATTCAACATGCAGCAATTAAATTCCTTGTCTTAAAATTAAAAATACATAAAATAATAAAAAATGAAAATTTATTGCAAATATTTTTAATAATTAAATTTATTATCTGAAAATTAAAACAAAATATGTCAAGTTACATTTTTATATCATTTTACCTTTTTATATCATTTTACCTTTTTTCACTGTTGTCTGTTATTAAACTCATTGTTTTAGGGTTTTTTGTTATTTCTAGGTTCTGAAGCCACTGGATGTCAAGACAAAATTTTATAATGCTGAGGTATGTTAAAAAATTTAACTGTCATTGTTGTTAACATTTATTATTTCATTTTTTTTATATATTTTTATTATAATTATTTATTTTATTTTATTTTATTTTTTAAGCAACTATTTTCATAGTCATATACATAATCTTTATTTTTAATACAAAATTTAAATAATATATTTGAAGCTATTAAAATAATTTACTTTTATTAATTTTAAATATTTTGTGGAATAATTGTTTAGGTTAAAGAATGTGCATATTGTCTTGTGTATATATGTATATGTAAGCAAACACACAAAACAAAAAACACACACACACACACACACACATGGAAATATGCTAACACATACATATACATATTCACATTAAAATATTTTATTTTGAAATGAGACTTAATATTTCATACTGACAGTATCTTACAGCTTCAAGTATTTAAATTGCAACAGAGTTCCTTGTTAAAATTTTACTTAAAAATGTTAAGTGGTCAGTTTTTATAATTACCATATAATAGTTATATTGAATTATTATTTTTCTTTTTCCTCTATGAATGGTTTGTTAATGAGCAGCATTTTATTGTAAGTGTTTATTTTTTATTAAGATCCTTTTTTTTTTTGCTACAAGATGAAGGTGGCATTTTTTGCCTGTTGTATTTCTATATGTTGTATCTGAAAATAATTTCGTTAAAACATGCTATATATATATATATATATTCAGTATTATAATGGATAAATGCATGACATTTAAAAAAGCAAAAATTTCCTTGCAGCCATGCCAAACCCACTAACATTAACATTACATTATAATTTTAATGAATACAAAATGTATAAGTGTGTGTGTGTGTGTGTGAGTGTGTGTGTGTCTGTGTGTGTGTGTGTGTGTGTGTGTGTGTGTGAGTGTGTATCTGTGTGTGAGTGAGTGTGTGGAAATGTACATGTATAGATATCATTATTGTTGTTACTACTTACAAACATGAACTAAAGACAAAAATGATACAAATATTAAATATTTTAAAATTGTATCTGTTAATTTTCTGTAGGTAAATAACTGTTTAGATGAATATTGTAATATCACTGCACTTTTATCACATAACTCTTTTATTACTGCTGTTAACACTAAAATACACAAAATTAATACATACTCTTTTACATACGAGTATAAATAATAATAATAGTAATAAAGTAGTAACAGACTTAATAACTACAAAACCACAACAATAATTTTAATAATAACAACAACATCAAGAAAAAAATTAATTTAACAACAACAAAAACAATAATTTAACAACAACAACAATAATAATAATAATTTAACAGCAATAACAACAATAATAATTTAATGACAACAATTATATTAATAATTTAATAACAATATTAATAATAAAATAGCAGCAATAATAATAATAACAATTAATTTAATGGTTGTTTTTTAATCCTGTCATAAATAAAAACACTGTATAGCAGAATAACATAGAAAGACTGAAAATGGCAGGATTTGGATCTTTGAGTCACAGTTAATTTATTAACTGAATACCAGCATTTTGATGTCTGATGTTGGACAAATATGTTCCACTAACATTTGAGATCCACTAATTAACCATCTGTTGCTTTTTAAAACAGCTTAAAAATATCCAACATATATATGTAATAAGGGTGTGAGATGTGGATTTTTTAAAATCTTTTGAAACCAAACAAAATGATATAGAATTTGTTTTGTGAGTTCAAAATAATATACAGCCTAAAACTTCACATAAGTATATTATGACTTTGAAAATTTAAAAGCAGTTTTCTTTCACATTTGTATTATTTGGTTTCAAAGTTTCACACATCCCTTATATATATATATATTAAAGTTTTTTGTTTATGTATAAAACACATTGTGGTGTCATCTTGGCAACACAATATTTAAGAAATAAGCTTAAAATATAACCACTGCATCTCTGAGTTAGAGAAAAAAAAAGGGATAGGTTTTACACTTTTTCAGTAATCTCGGTGTAGAAGCCATTATAATTCCAGTAATTGTCAGTCTCAGACTTAACCACGGTGTTACCAGATTAATACACAGGAACGTTAGCAATCAGGGAACTGTGCTACACAGACACACATAAGTCTGGTCCATGTTGGTTGTGGCAGAGAAATGATTTTATATGGAATATGCTAATTTAAAAAAAAAAAAAAATAATAATAATAAACACCTTAGATTTTTCTTATTAATATTGTTATTAAAGTTATAATAGTTATATTGTTTTCAGCATCATTATCACTATCATTATCACAACTGTCATCACTATCGAAATCATTATCATTGTCATCATTATCGGTTTCTTAACTCTTTTTTTCACCATTTGTTAGTAAACTTTGAAGTTAGAATTATTTTCAATAACTCTGGTTCACAATTGATCACGTACATTTTTTTGTTTCATAATTTATTTTTATTTTATTATTATTTTTATTTTTATTTGTTTACAGTTATGTAAAAATAAAACAATGTATACTAACCATGTTATTCTTTAAGCATATGTGTTACTGCCTTCTATTATAACATTTGTCTCATGTATTGGTAATTTTTTCTAAATTATTTTCTAAGCCTATTTCTGATGGTAGTGGTTCAAAAGGCAGTGGTTTTCTTCATCAGTCAGCTTGAATCTGAAAGTTAACTTTACAAATATGCATGTGGAATTGGTTCTTTTTTGAGTTTTCTGTGAAATTAATCATTAAAAGAATGTTTTTCATTTATACATTTTTTCATTTAAAACATATTGTAATTTTTTTTTCAATAATATTAATAATAATTTAAATTATTTTTATTTTTATATATTGTAAGTACATTTAAATTACATTGTTTGTTCTTTTTTAATTTATCAATTTTGTATATCAGAACAGTGAACAAAATAATAGATTTTTGTATATATTTTAAAAAAGAAGTATTTTCTAATCTTCATAGATGTATTGCAGAAATTGTAAATGACAGTTTCTCAAATTGGCACATCTTAGGAGAATTGTTACTATTTGTAAATGTAAATATTTATTTATTTTTTTTTTTTTTTTTCTATGATTTATTTACTTTTAAATCAAAATTAAAAAGAAAAGAAATCAATTTTAAAAAATATCAAGCAAATAATGTATGGAATTAAATTAAGAGAAAAGTTAACACACATGCAATTAAAAAAAATGTCACTTTTCACTTTTATTTTTGTTTCATTTAGTTTTTAATTAAGAAATAAACAAAATTGATCAAGGTTAAACTCACAAAGTGTTTCTTATAAAAACTGGTTTTGTTTTGTTTTATTTCAACAGTGTCAAAAAATCATTAAGAAGTGTTTATTTTCTGTGCAACAGCAAATTTTTTTTTTTTTAAATTTTATTTTTAGTTAAACATAAACAAATTTAATTAAAACTGATGTTACACAGAAATGACTTAAAACGTAAATACGTTTTGTGTATTGAAATAAAAACTGAAAACATCCTTTCATAAATATTCCACTGTTGTGGACAACCTTTGATGTGTATCTGAGGTTGCCTACCTTGACAGAGTTACCTGAACCCTCTTGATAAAGGCACTAACGTATTTCTGTTACTGTAGTCTGAAGATGTTTACCTGGAAGCTCAGATTCAGAACATCACACCAGGACCAATCTACATGGAACAAGTGAGTCTCGATCCCTCACCCCAGTACTCAGCCAAACAGCTCAACTCACTGGAGGGAGAAGGGTATTTACTTCATTTGTTTCTTTATCTGTTTTTATATTTGATTGTTTGCTTCATTATTTACTTTATTAATTTATATGTATGCTTATTTAATTTATTTATTTACTTACTTATTTCTTTACTTTGTTTTATTTTATTTTATTATTATTATTATTATTATTATTATTATTATTATTTGTTTGAGTGTTTATTTATTGGAACTGTTCATCTTTTTCAAGATACGGGTTTAGTTAGAAAAATATATTTAAATAGTCATATATTTCTGACTTTCAAAATTTTAAATTCTTCTTTTCTTTATTTTTCATCTTTTTGTTAGCATGCAATATCTGTTATTTTCTTTTATTATTAAAACTTATTATCTTTTTCTTTATATAATTATATTAATTTTATTTATTTTGTTTTATTTTATTTATTTCATTTTTTTTTAATTTTATTTAATTCTTGTATCTTCCTTATTGTTGATTATTTTTGTATTGCAGTAAAAATCAAGTATTTGGAAAATCTAACTACATGAACCCTATGGACACTCGTCAATATTTGTATTGTTTAACCCCAAACCCTGAGCTTTATGGAGAAAACAAAGTGCTCAAAGGAGTAACAAACATTGGCAAACTAGATATTGTTTGGAAAACCAATATGGGAGAGAAGGGGAGACTACAAACAAGTCAATTGCAAAGAGTGGTAAATGATTCAGAGTTATTTCCCATTGCATTTATCAGACAGTAGTTTTAAATATATTTTATTTTAAGTGATTGTTTGGTATTGTGTCTACCTTATTTCATATTTATGATAACAATTAATTATGGACACATAAGACATTTATTTTATATTCATTAAAATATATTGATTTTTTTTTTATCCTTTAATTTTTTTTTCTAGGCACCTGGTTATGGAGATATCCGCTTAACAGTGGAATCTGTACCAGATACAGTTTCCTTGGAAACAACCTTTAATTTGACCTGCAGGATCACCAACTGCTGGTGAGTAGCAGAAACTTAATGATAAAGAATGTTTGTTTCATTAATAGGATGAATAGAAAATATTTTACATAGAATAATTTAATCAAGTAACAACATTACATTTTTTATTTTAATACATTCTTTTTGGGGTCTAGTTGTTGTTGGTGTTTTCATTTTTTGGAGAAATATTTTTGTTTTATAATGTTATCCTGAAGTATAATCATAATAAAATAAAAATAAAATTTAATCATTCAGCTAACAATTCTGTAGCCATATCAACACAGGTGTTATCATATTTTATTACAACTTATTAGTAATAATATATAATTGTTATAATGTTGTTTCCATAGTGAGAGGACAATGGATCTAACACTGGTTTTACAGAATCTGCCTGGCACCGGATTAACATGGTGTGGAATCTCAGGCAAACAGCTAGGTAAACTGCCACAGAATGAGAGCATGGACATTCCACTGACCTTGTTAGCTGTGATACCAGGCTTGCAGGTACATAACACCTTTTCTGCTGTTTCAGACATTTATTTAGTCAACTCTTCTTAACCTTTAAACTTTATTTTTATTATTTATTTATTTATATCATCATTATTATTTGCTTTCTTTCTTTTTTCTTTCTCAAGCAGTAAATTTGTGTTGTGGTTTTGTTTGGACTGCTTGCAGAATCAGTCCTCTTTGGTGTACCCTGTAGACAATTTCACATTATAATCAATGCCCCATAACAATATGTCATTGTTAACAGATTTTTCTGCTTATGGGTTGGTGGATATCCCTTGATGCTTGACGGAATACTTTAATGTTGATCTGTACATAACATTATTTTATATAAGACAGCACACAAAGCTGCAGTAAAAAATAATTTAAGAAAATTTTAAGAAAACAGAACAAAACAGGTATTCTAAGTTATAATAATATAAACTATGCCATTTAATAATCAATCATAATGTTTTTAAAAGAAAAGTGAAAACAGTGGATATTACAACATCCATACTGTTGAAACAAACTCAAGCTAAATAGCGGAATGTGTGCCCATAACAAACAAACTTTAGCAGTTCTCTGACATTACTGAGGCTTAGTCTGAGAGAGAGAGAGAGAGAGAATTTGCTATATTTCTGAAGTACTGAGTTGTGTTAGAACAAAATGCAGATCACAAAGTAAATATTTAACTTTGTTGTGAATAGTGTTAGTTTTATTGATCTCTCTCAGAGTGATATTGCTCTTCATGTGTGTAATATTTACTTTATGTGGTATGACACATAGGGTAAATATTACTTTATGTCAGTCAGGAATGTTGCAGTTTCTGGGGTGATAACCTGTTTCATAATTTGTTAACCTAAGTCATAATATATTTTAATATTGTGGTTGTATAGAAATATATTTCTAACCAAATTAACAACAACAACAATAATAATAACAATAACTAACAATAATAATAACAATAACAATAATAATAATAATAATTTATTGATAAGCTTGTTCCATTAGTAAGTGATAAAATTTTTAGTAAAATTAAAAAATGATGAAGCTTGGTATAATTTAATTGTTTTAATTCTTAAATAACATTTTAATATCATATGCTTGCCTAGTAATACTGATACCAAAAGAACTGTTTTAAATAACTTAAATATGTATTTTGATAAATGTTGAAGAGATAGAGTTTTTTGTTAATGGATTTATTACAAAATATAAGGTGGTTACTTTTATACTTAATTTTTCTCTGATTTTTTTTCTTTTTAAATTTATTTATTTGCTTTTGTTATTTTTTATTTAATTTTTATTATTATTATTTTTTATTAATCAAAATTTTAAGTTTAAAAATAAATATTTTAAGTTCAGTTTGAAAGAACTGTTGTCAAATTTGATTTTGGTTGTTTTTTTTTGTTTCCAAACATCTCTGATATTTCTAATATAATGATGAGTGTTTTGTTTTTTTTTTTGCTCATATATAATAGCTATCCCTAAAATAATGATGATGCCATGAACAGCATTAATTATAATAACAACAGCAACAATACATAATACAGTAATTTTATTAGTTCACAATAATGATGGAACACACGAAATATTAATTGTTTGTTTAACTGTTTCTGTTCACAGACTCTTTCTGGCCTGCGACTGACAGACAACTTTCTGAAGAGAACCTATGAACACGATGACATCACCCAGGTTTTAGTCTTGGACGATGATGTTCAGTGAAAACACCATCGTCATGAACTGGCAAGGGCTGTGTGCAATACGGTTACCATGGTAACCTGGAGAAACACTTGGAGATTTCCCTAGAGGGGCTTCATAGAAATTCTGATCCCCTTGACAGTGTTAAAACATTTAGCAAATTAAATAATGTTACTGTGATTAAGTGAAAACCTGAAATCTGTTGACTGTGGTAATCTTTATTAGTAGTAGTAGTAGTAATAATACATTGTGATGTTGAAGAGCCAGTAGGAATGAAAAATAGTCATTTTGACAAATCTAAAAACTGAGTTGAAAATAAGTCCAATAGCGTTACAGTGTTTAAGGATAACAGTGAAATAAAAACATACATACATATGTATATGTATGTATGTATGTATGTATGTTTTTGTATAATGAAAATCAGGGTTCAGTACAGGTTTAAACAGCAAAGAAATGTCAGAATGTGAAAATGGTTTTAGAAACAAGTATAATTACTTAAATTAGTCTCTGAATTTATCACTCACTCACAAACACACACACTATTCTGAGGCAAAACTTTTGACAAAATCTAGCATTGATAACTTTGGTCATGTCACATCTGCATGATATTTACCATATTAAGAATGTAACCCTGATACATAAAAAATAAAACAAAAAGTGTTTTTTTAAAGATTGTTAATCCATTGTGTTCATAAATAATGGCCACATTGCTAACAAAACATATCAAAAGAAGTCCAAAAATAACAGTGATTAACAAAAAAAATAATTTTATAAATTGGTTGGAAATCCTTTAATCTTCACAAGATAAAAATGCATATTGTGCATTTTGGAGACTGCAAAATCTGGGAATATCTGTTGTCTAGAATATTTGCTGCTTGTGTTGCAAAAATACAACAGCATGTTATATGATTTAATGGTAAAAAAAATCTGTAGTCTATTTATGTTAATTTTATGAAATTTCATTGTGATTGTGTTTTGCTGAGAATAATAATCATCTATATATAATGAGGACGTGATTAAACAATTTCATTTTATATAAAACTCTCTTATTGTTTGTTTGTTGTAGATGTTTATTTTTAAATTTTATTTATTTATAACAGACAAAATTTCAAAATGAAATAAACTTCCATTCATTTTTGAAAATATTTTCAGTTATTTGCAGACGTTTCCCAACCAAATGAAAATTTGATGTTCACGTGTACGTATTCATTCTACACATTTCGGTGTCAAGTTTCTACTTTAATATTTCTTTAATATGGCTTGACCAGGTGTTCCTCTGGAGAGCTTACTTCAATTAAATGGTTTAACGAATACTAAAGATTTAACAGTGTAGAAATATATCGAGCATAAAACGCAAATAGCGATTTTCAAAATCAAAGGGTTTGATTTTAAGCCTCGGACGGTCTTTATGCATTATTTATACATTTTAAAAAAAGAATTTCTCAGAAGAAGGAAGTTTCCAATCCATCGCATCTTCAGTGGTCTGGAACGTTTTTTTGCCTCTCACTCCGAAATTTCTTTTCTTTTAAAATGTTTCAAAGACCGACATGCACTCAGTTTCACCCATAATTTCGAATCCGAATGAAACGTAATACCGTTCGCATAATGTCCATTCATCCTGAAACTAAATTAGAAAATAGGTGGAGTTGGTTAAATAGTTTGGAGTGCTCGTTATAGAAGCTTGTATTGTACTTTCTGAATGACCGTGGCGCGTGCCACTGAAGACGGGCGCGTGGCCTCGCGTGGGGAGCGCGTGCCGTGCGCTTTTGCCCGGAAGGTGAACAAAATGGGTGACTGGAACAGGCTGGTTTAGGACCAGTGAACAAAGGCCAGAGGTCGCGTGTGCAATGACCCGTTTCAAAGAAGTGAGCCGATGAAAAGGTGTAACTCTTTCACCCGATGACCTGTCTTGTGTGTTGGACAAACGGCTGGATAGACGTTGTGGACACTATTTAAAATTTGAATTTACAATTAAGGTGAAAGACCTAAAAAACCCATCTTTGGGTAAAACTTCGGCTTTATTAGCCGGGTCTTACCTTGTTGCGACAACTGGTATAATAATAAATTATTTGGTTTTTGTTTGTTCTAAGCCAGTAGAAAAGCTTGGATTTGTGCATTTAACTTAAATTCAGATAACGGGTGTTCCAATTCATGTCTGTACTAGATATAGTGGTATATATTAAAAACCAAAGTGTGTGTGTTAATTTTTAAAAACGTACATCCAGACAAAAGTATCCACTGATATTCAAGTAATTTATTTAAACTGACCTTTTATCAACATTTAATAAGCAAAAATATCAAATCTCTCTGTGTAAAAATACAGGAACATCGTCCGTCAGAATAATTTAGAAAATGTGACAAATACATAAAATTATCAAAAACATGAAAGGGTCTCTCTCTCTCTCTCTCTCTCTCTCTCTCTCTCTCTCTCTCTCTCGAACGAACGAACGAACGAACGAACGAACGAAAATATTCAATGTTATTATTTCATTCATGACAAGACTGTCATCCTTATATATATATATATATAACACACACTGAATTGTTCGTTAAAATAAAATAAACAAATAAATACATAAACAAGCTGAAACAGAACCGTCACATAAAAATCATAAATTCACTTTTTATTGTAAATTCTTTTCCTTGTCTTCTCAATTTATGCTAATTTGTAAAAAAAATAAAGAAACTAACTTTAAAATAATATTTAATTATCAATTTCTCTTTTTAATTTTGCTGATTCAAACTGTCATAAATAATATTTGAAATTCAAATCACTGCTAAGAACCAATCAGAATCAAAGCATTCGGGATGAATCTTAAGAGACCGTTGACATGTATTTTGCAGGTGAGTCCAGGTGTTTCCAGGTAGAAGCAGGTCATCTACCTGCCTATGGTGGCTTAAAGACTAATTTGCCAGATGGCTGTCAAATCATAAATATAACGCAGAGAAGCAGAGAATCCGTATTTGAAATGAAAGCCAAATGCTCGTTTATCTGTATGTTTGTGGGTGTGTGTGTCTAGGTGAGGGTGAGAAGGAGGGAGGGAGGGAGAGAGAGAGAGAGCATGTGTGTTTTTATTTTGTTTTTCTACGTGGGTATAATTATCGTAATTTTCGTAATAAAGCTCTGAAAATAAACAGCGATAGCATGTTAAATGAAGATACAGATGTTGAGAAGAACAAATGTCAGTTCGCTAACAATATCTCACTTAGTTTTAATAATAAAGTTATTAAGTTTCAAACATGTGCCGTGTGGTGTGTTTTTTTTAATTTTCTCTCTGCTCACTCATTACTCCAGTGAGAAAAGATCCGGCTGCTGCCACTCCAAGAGCTGTTTTTATTGTAACAGATGTGAGTGGAATTTAAAATTTAAACTTCGGGTATAAATTTATTCTCAACCTTTTGTTTGTTTCAAATTCAAAACAACTTTATTAACTTTTAAAAAATGTATTTATTAACTTTAAAAAAAAATGTATTTATTAACTTTAAAAAAAAAAATATTTACTAACTTTAAAAAAAATGTATTTATTAACTTATTTTTTAATATAATTGGTCTGTGCCGAACTGTTATATACTGAAAATAATTCATTGTTAAGCAAAGATATCGTAATTATTATGCGAGTGTCATAATATTGTTTGACATGCACTTTCATTTCAGAACGCCCATCTGGCGCAGAATATTTTTAACAAAGACGAAGCTAAATAAAGAAATGCTGCATTATTTCTGTGTAACGGGGATTTAGAGATGGAATTTGTCTTTTAATATGTGTTAAGGATTTTCACTAAAGCAGCCTTTCCAGAGAAAATCTAGTTTATTTTATTTTTTTTTTTCTTTTCTTTCTTTTCCGAAACCGAGATTGCTTGATATTGACTGTTAAATAGAATCTTTTTTTTTTTTTTTTTTTTAGTTACTTGTTCATTTTTTTTTTTATTAATTTCTTCTTATTCTTCTTATTATTATTACTATCGACATTACCTTTTAAATAAAAAAAAATATATGAATCCTAGAGAAATTTTATATATATATAAATAGAAATATATATATAGAAATTTGGATTCAATAATTAATTATTTTTCAATTTATTTTTATTGATTATTTTCTTTTATGTGTGTATGTGTTCTTTTATTAACGAGTTGGTTATATAAATATGTCAGTTATTATTCAAATTTTTCAAACAAAGAACTCTCTCTGTTTCAAAATTAGATGTGAAATGCGGCTAAACCTCCTAAATAATGAGTGTTCAATGGAACGATAATGCAGCAACATTACTAATAAAGGAGCCAGGTTATAACATAACTGACAGCTGTCAGTCTGAGAGGTGTGGTCAAACAAAGAACGCCTACAAAGCGGTACAAAATATTGTTTTATTGTAGCAAAAATACAGCGTTTATGAACAAAATTCAACATGTTAGACACAAATGCACCAAATCACATCAGTAATATTTGCATATTATCTACAAATGTTATAAAGAAAATATACAATTTAATTTAAATATATTATCAGTTTATGCAGGAAAAAAAAAAAAATAATAATAAAAACAATATGCATAGTAAAGTTTTTGGCTGAAATATTTGGCTTCATTTGTGGTAACTTTTATTTAAAAAAAAAAAAACCAAAAACATCAGGGAATTTAGTTTTGATTTTTACACCCTGGTTTTTATGTGTGTAGACTATTGAAGTAGACTATTACTGTTGTTATTTATTTTTTTTTATTTTAGATTTAAATAATAATAATAACAAAGTAACCAAATAGCATAAATTATTTAAAAATATAATAAATATACTGCAAAATAATTATATATTAAAAGTTTTGACTATACATAAATAACTACCTACTAATACATACCTATCATACAAAGTACAAAAATCACGCACACACACACACACACACACAGATACGCACACGCACATTCTGTTTATACAGTTTATTGCACATTGAGCCCGCCAATGCTTGAGATCTTTCTAAAAGATCAAAGTTCGCTAATTTCCTATAATTAAATATATTACTGCAATGCATTACCATACAACAATGAATTGTTAGCATGTAATAATAAATAAGTGGAATATCCCACTGGTTATGTACAATGACTAGGCTGACTCATCCCGGAGATATTGTATACTTAACACATACTTATCACCCGTATACTGCATGAAATAATAAAACAATCGCGTCTTCTCACCTAAGTTAAAAATGCATGCTAAAATGTCACGTTTACACGAGTTTGAAACTTAATGCTTAATTAAAATATTAATTTCGATATATATATATATATATATATATATATATATATATTCATTTAGTTACAGTATTCTTGCTACATTTTAGTTATAAATACTATTGGATATCTAAAAGATAGAAAGATAATCATTACGTATAAAACTATATTTCTTTGTCCCCACTTTCGATAGGTTAAATCAAAAAGAGAAAAAAAAAAAAGAGAAGAATTTCGATATCTATATTATTGTCCTAATAATTTATAAAACTTTGAAATATTTATTATTTTTAACGAAAACGCTAAAAGCTGTTATCCGAGCATGCATTTTTAGAAGCCTTACAAGAAGGAAACGCTACAAAAACTTCTGATCGTCTTTCACAAATGTCAAGGTTAAATCTAATACTAAGTTATCTAGACTACTCGTATTACTAAACATCCACTTCTGAACATTTTACAGGACAGAGCAAACACATAGCAATATGTTGCATGTAGATCAATTATCAATTTGTTCAGTAAAACCGTTACTATTCATCAAAATGACATATATTTACAAACTCAAATAAATTAAGCTACCATAATTCGGCTGTTTCACCTGTTCCTGATAAACAATACAATCATTAAACAGTGGAAAAGGTGAAGAGACAGTTTTCTTTTCGAAACAAGATTAAATATTTAAATACGTTACTTGCGAATGAATGCCATGCCGTTATTATTTGCCGGAAAGCCCGTGTTGCTGAACAAAGGTGGTGACAGATTGCAGAGGGAATGCACGTCTGGACCGTGTAACCCAGTTAATGCTTATTGATTAGTGATCATAAATTATTCACAAAATGTCGAGATTATTAGCACTTTTCCTATTGGTCACAGTGAACTGATAATAATGTCTTTGTTTGCAAATGACAGAGTGTCTCCAGTCCTGTCTTTTTTCTTTTTCTCTTTTTTTTTTTTAAATAATCACAAAGAGATACCATGATTTACCAAAATCTTCTTTCTTGTTGTTTTCCCTGTTGCAGAAATTCTTTGATTAATGTTTTAAAATGTTCCATATTCGGCGATTTTCGGAAGAACAATAACAATAACAAAAACAAACAAACATTAAAAATGATTACAAAACTAATCGTTTTAAAGAATTGAAATAATGAGGAATTTGATGAAAATGAGAAAATGTTCAACAGTTCACGAAGTCTGTCTCAAAAACTCTCGCATGGGATTCGGTAAAGGTAGAATGTCGATTTCATTGTCTCTGTGTAAATTGGTAAGTATCGCAGCTCGGCATCGATCCTGCAAACTATAGAAACTTCGTCTGCGAATTCCAAGCGTCATTTCTGTTTTAGCAGCCGTCGAACACACAATAGGATACAGATTATCATTCACTTTGTTCAGATCGGTAAACGCAACACCAAGGCACTGACCATTTTTGAAATAAGTCAGATTTCCTGAATTCCAATCGAAAAGCAAACCAATGGTTATGGCTTCGTTTTCTTTGAAAGGATCCGTGTAGTGCCGACATTTTCCGTTATGCCAAAGCAAGCCTTTATGGGACAATCCCCAGCTCTGGCCGTCTTCGCCTAACAGATTGACAAAGGCATCAACGTGCAGGCGTGCCTTTTTGGTGCCTATCCCGAACATCATGCTGGTGCCGAATATCCTTTGAGAAACTCGAATCTCCCAATAATGCCTGCCGTAGTTGAGGGGCAGGTTCCCCCGAACCCCTGCTGTCCCATTACTCCAGTTGGGATGGAAGTGTGCGGTCTGCTGCCGTTTTCCGTGTAAACGAACTTCGTGAGATTTGTCCGTTTTGTTCCAAGTCCACCGCGCCGAACAGCCATCCTTCAAAGAGACGGGCATATTGTGTGAAACTTCGCTACCGCTGTCAGCTGGAAATGAAACTCGCCTGTGCAGGAACCACCCCTTTCCCCTAACATCTCCACCCGATGTCTGACTCCGCAGCCGGCCAAGCTGCATAGTAACCGCTTGCCACCCCATTTATACGATCCAGTTAGATAAACTCTCATTGTCAACAGCAGCGACTTGAAACAAAGCGTGTGAAAGGCGTACGCGGCGTAAAGTCATTGTCTGAATGCATAGTTTTTCTTCATCTCTCGAAAAACGTGTTCGCAAGTCAGGCACGTGGCGATAATGAGATTTTAGTAAAAGTGGGCGGAGCTTAGAGGAGTCTCGCTGCGTTTGGTTCGCTGTGTTCTTGTTTGGGTTTATGCCTCTTGACCTTATCCACAATCGTCTGTTCGAAAATAGATCCGAAAGTAATAAAAACAAAAATAAAATACATATGGAAAAAAATAATCAATAATTATAACTAATGTAAAAAAAATCAGTAGTGTCCAAGGTTAACCAAAACAAGGTCGCTTTATAATAAAAACAGTATAGAAAAAAAAAAAAAAAAAAAAAAAAAAAAAAAAAAACACCAAACAAAAAACAACAAAACAATTATTATTATTATTATTTCGTTTCGATTGTAGTTTTGTTGTTGTTTCATTACTGCTGAGGTTGCTGCCTCTATTATTATTGTATTGTTTTCAGTACAGAAACAGATGCTATACAGTTTGTAATAAAATTCATTTAAATATCATTAATGCGTGTATCTATGAATTTAAAAAGTATTTTGTTGTTATGCATGCGTAATTACGTACATTTTCAAAGCAATGCACAGACCAAACTATGGATTTCAAGTCACATAAATTTCAACTCACATTATTAAAATGAACAAGTTTTATTTTTAATTAATAAAACAATAAAAATATGACATACATTTTGAATAATACGAGCTGCTATTGTTGGAGATGCTAAAAATAGCTGTCCAAGTTGTACACGTGCAATCCGGCATTTATAACAACCACGATGATATTTTTTAAAAAAAATCATCACAGAATGTTATGAAACTAAGATATTTACATATTTATTTACGCATTTATTTATTTAATATTATTATTTTATTATTATTGTTGTTGTTATTATTATTATCATTACTATTATTATTATTATTATTATTTTTTTTTTTTTTTTCAATTTGTGGGTCTGTTTCATACGCATGTTACTTCTAATACATACAATAATCATTTTAAAGAAAATAGAAGGAAACAAAAAACATGCTTCGTAATATTTATTCTCCCCTTTTAACAGCATAGTTCTGTCCTGCAGACACATCTTGTGAAACAGTCGACGCAGCAAAGATCAATTCGTATCTTTCCATGTCTGCAGTGTTTGACACGGTCAGGGCCGCTTGTGTCACAATAGAACTGTTATCAACACGTGTTGTTGATTTAGTACGTAAAATCCCCATACAAGACTAATCACTTTTCACGTCTTTAACATTTAACCTTTTTCTTCTCTGTACGTCCGTCTGTCTGTGAAAATATTTATTTTGTCTTTATTATATAATTATTGTGAAGTACATAATTTCTCTATGAATCTCTGAAGACTGAAATAACTTCGATTTGACATCATATTATTTATTTATTTATTTATCGCAAAAAAAAAAAAAAAAAATAATAATAATAATAATAATAATAATAATAAAATAAAAACACGAAAGAACCCCCAAAACACACACACACAAAAGAAACCCAGCGAAAGAGGCCTATTATTTATTGATGATCAACAGTATATCATGTATGTCTTTATTTACAAAACTGCTTTTCTATCTAAATTTGTCATCAAATTACATTACAGTACGTACCATAAGTTTTACAAACGATTACTGTATTTAAGCAATAACCAATATACACACAGGCAAATCTATGTCGCCTTTTCTCTAGATCTAACGTTTTCCCCTTTCAGCTTGAGGGAACGGGGATTTTACACTATTAAATAGTCACAGATTCATTAAATATTTACTTCCTAATCATTAATCTCAACGGTCGTAGTTTTTCTCTTTCTTTATCGTTGTTTCCTTCGTTTCTTTCTTCTTTTTTTAAATCAGGTATAGACAGTCTGAAAAAAAAAGAAGTAAACAATCATTAAAAAGAAAAAAACAAAGAAAAAAACAATACATTTGTGAAAACTGTCCATATTCTTTTATATATTATTATTATTATTATTATTATTATTATTATTATTATTATTATTATTTGTTTGTTGTTAAAACTAATGTATTGTTAGAAAAAGTTGCTCTGTGAGGATATGTGAGCGTGTGCAAGTTTTATTTTGCATTACTTTTAATTAATAATTAATAATTTTTTATAATTTATTTCTAATGTCTTGTTATTTTTCATTTTGATTTCAGCATTAAATATTAAAGCCCATTCTTCTTCCTATTATTATTATTATTATTATTATTATTATTATTATTTTTATATTTTCAATTTCATTTGTCAGGTGTTGGTTTAACATTTCTTGTTTTTAACGCTCTTTCTCTCGTTATATTTTGAATTTTTTATCGTTCTTTCTTTCTTACTTTTCTTTTCTTCACATTTCTTTCTTTTTCGCTGACTTTGAGCTGGAATGGGCGCAAATCATGTAAATTAGTGTACGCTATAACGTGCGAACAACAAGTCGCCACCCTTCGCAGTTTGTGTCGATATATTCAAGTTTAAATATCTTTTATCAGCGCGGCGCGCGACACGCGTCAAAACCAGCTGTCGCTCTTCGCACCATTGTCCCGGCCAGATGCGGTCACTCCATTGACCACGGCCTTCTCCTGGACCTAGTCCGTTTACGCCAGGCTGTGGACACACGGCACGAAAAACAATGACAGTGATAAATTCACTCCGTAGAAGCCACTGATCAAGTGGAAATTAAGCTGCCACGGGGTGTCTGATTATTTGAATTTGTCATTTTGAAAATCTATATTCGTTATCGCTTTAAGCGTATTATTTACAAACTTCAAAGCGCTTTTATAATTCGATATGTTACGTGATAGGTGTTCCTGTAACGAAGTAGTCGTAATCTGTGACTGAAACATGCTGCATCGAAACAAAGAACTTCTGTCCAATATATACTAATATTTTACACACAAAAAATATAATTATTATCTCTGTCTTCTGTTTTCGTGCCTGTATTATTAATTTCAGAAAACTACGTAGTTGTACACAGTATTTAATACATATATTATTTATATTTGTGTTTTGAACGTATTCACTGAATGACATAATTTTCTTTCTTTATTTACAATTTTATTATTATTATTATTATTATTATTATTATTATTATTATTATTATTATCTGTTGCTGAAGGTGTTTAAGGATGCTGTAAAGACAGTAAGATAAAAAATAATAATAATAAAAAAACATGTATTTCAAATAATAAAAATTATTAATTTTTTGTTTTCTTTCTTTTTCTTTTTGTTTCTTTAAACGATATTTCCTCCTCCTGTTGTTGTAGTTGTTGTAGATGTTGTTTTTATTATTATTATAACTATGCTGTTGTACTGGTTTTTGTTGTTGTTACTGTTTATTTACTTAATATTATTTCTACACATTTATTATCACCACCACGGTAATTATCTTTTTCAACGAACTATTTTCACTTCCTCTGTTCAGTATGTTCACATTTCATTTAAAAACGTCCAGAGCTGGGCAAGCTACTTAAACAACACACAGCTGCATGGACGTACACGTTCTTTTAAACCGTACCCGTTCCACCCCAACCCCTACACCACGCTGTCTATTAAACAGCACATCAAATCATAAAATCTGGCTTTAATCATATATTTATAATTAAAATTAAAAAGTAAATATTTAGGTTGGTTTTTAAACCAAAATCTCCAAATCTCTTTTGACCGCCCACAGTGCACTCAATATAATATACACGTATGATGCTTTCTGAATTTGACAGCTGGCCCTGCTGTTAAATTTTTTATAAGTAATTCAAGGATGGATGATCCGGGTTATTAGAGTTCACCTGTTGTATTTTTTTTAAAAAAAAAAAAAAAAAAAAAAAAAAGATAAACAGTTTAATAAAATACGTTGTCCATTCGCTTTGCGTTATTCTTCTTTGTTCTTTTCTTTTTTTTTTTTTTTTTTTTTTCAAATGAAAGTAGAAAAAAAAAAGAGGAGACATTAATGACTAATTTTGGGGGTCGCTGAATTCTCTGTGAATCAGTGTAATAAATAGCGGACAGACATATAGATACTGCGCACAATTTTTTATTAACTAATTTATTGATTTGTATTTTTTAAAATTTTATTATAGATTTTTTAATTTATTATATTTTATTATTTATTATTACTTTTCAATTTTTTAATTTTTTTCTTTGTTTTTCTTATTGTTTTTCTTTATTTATTTAACCTACCTTTATTTTTTTTGTTTTTTTTTATTGTTATTACTATATGTACATGATTTATATTTTTATACAATTGCTAAATATTAGATCTCTCTAAGAAGATAAAATATTTTTAAAATACCTTGACCATTCTGCCCGTCATTCTTTTTTTTTTTTTTTTTTGTCACAAATTAACAGTAACTAACTATAACGATAAATGAATGAATGAATGAGTAAATTAATTAAACATGAAACAATAATATTTCTAATATTTTGATAAAAAAAGAAAAGAATAGAGGACAAATTACATGTACTAGACGATGTATTCAGCTTTCAGAAAAGCGGCTTAAAACGTATTACAACTTGTATTTGTTAAATGCAGTTTCGTTCTTTACTTTCTACTGTTTATTTTATAATTTAATTATGTATTAAATCTTAATCCTGAAAACTGGAAACTCCAGAAATGGTCTGCTACCAGTCCAAGCAAACAAATGAATGGACCCACTCCCTAAATATTAAGCAATTCAGTAAACAGCTAAACAGGTAATAGTTTACGTAGAAAAATTTCTTTATTTTTAATGACGAAATTTCAAAACATGTTCTTTTAATGACAAGTTATCAGAAGACTTTATATATTTTCCTTCGTTGTTGTTTTAGATATTGCGAAAAACAAAAGAAAGAATTACAGATAAATAAAAAAAAGTCGCTGTTCAGTGGACTACTTTGAACTGTTAGGAGCAAGGACAGGCAAGTGTGTTGCATGACCTTTCATGACCTTTCCAACTGTCTTAATCGGTAATCTTCATTTTAAAATTTCATCAACAAGATAAAGAAAACAAAACAAAATGAAGGCAAAGCCAAAAAGAAGAAAATCTTCCCAAAGTAGGCTAAACCTTTTAATATACATATAATGAATAAAAATATCACCTATTACACAGCAGCAAACAAAGTAATGAATTTATTTTCCTGACGAAACAGTATCACGGAGATATTAATAATCTAAATATACATGTTGAACCGTTTGTTTCTTTTGTTCACAGATTCGCAGCCACTTCTCACTGTTAAACAAAAATGACAAATGAAATTGTCGCGAAAGTATACGACACTGGATCACTACTGCAAGTGTAGTAATAATATATAACCGACAGGCCTGTCCACCTGCCTATCTAGTTCTCTGAAACGTTAGGCAGGCACGTGTTTCTTTGTTCTCTTGTGTAACTGTAAATAAAGGTGACAGAGTGTTGCGTGTGTGAAAGAAATTACCATCAGATCGCAATCACGCAGCCTAATTTTACAGAAACAGAGTAATTTTACTGAAAAAAGGCATCTGCTTAATTTTTACCCCACTCACCGGTGACGTAATCAGTCAATTAACAAAGTCAAAAAAGACGTAGTCCTATTAATCGATTTAATCGGCAAAAATAATCGTTGCTCTCATTGTTTATTAAAGATAATAATTAGGTTACGATTACTCATGCTTGAACTGATTAATCATTGTGATAATTCATGGAAAATGTCATGGAACTTAAAATTATGGATGGCTTATTTCTGAATAACAAGCAAATAACAAACTGTATTATTATATTGCTATGTCCGTATGATGAGTTGCTGATGAGCATAAACTTATTATTTAAGCATGCTTAGAATTCCTAACAATCCACTTAACAAGTTGCCATTATCTTTTTAATAAAATAAACCAGATTATATCGTGTTATATTACCTGCAAATAAATGCTTGCGCTATATTACATACGACTGGCGTTATTCATATACATTTTTTTTTTTTTTAAAAATATTGTTGTTCTGAGTTATACTGTCAGAAGTACAGAGCATTTCGTACTACCAGTTCAAACTGTTTGAACTCGATGTCACACTTACAGTCAACCCGGACACAGAAATTTATGCGAGTGATCTACCTTGAATTTTTTTGCCATGAACAGGAAACGTGTGTTTCGTAAAATTGTCATCGATTTCAGTTGTATAGGTTTAGGTGAGTCAATTAATATTTTGTGTCAGTTAATTTTATACGTTTTACAATGTTCAACTTCATTTACCATGTGGAGTCAAATTATATTTGTTTTCCTCTGCCTTTCATATTACTCAGTCTGATCAGAGTTTCTGTTATGATTAGTTGTTTTGTTTGTTTCCTTGAATTTTGGTATAAATAAGTTAGAATGTTTATATATTACTGCATATTACAATATGTGTAATAATATTTTACAAAATCAGATCATAAGAGTCACTGTCATTTCATTTTATTTTTAATTGCAATTTCATGTATGAATGAATGGTTAATTATTCACAACATCTGAACATGTTTTATTATTAGTTCATCAGTTATTCAGAATAAATTATTAATAATTAAATTTCATTTATTTATTTTTTGTATATATAACATAGAATAATCCAGCTGCTTCAGTATCATCATTTTATGAACTATACTAACAGATATTTGATGAATATGTTTTATTAGCAGTTGAAGATTTTTTTGTTTCATATGCACCTTTCCCACATAACAATTTTTTTATTTTTTATTTTTTTTTTATTTTTTTTTTTTTGAGATAATATAAATTATGGTGTTAGTTTGAAATTCAAATTTTTTTTTTTTTTTTTTTCCAGCTAAATGAATCCATAAAAATGTTTTATGTACTTTACAAAACAATTTTAACAAAACTTAATTTACATTGACTAATAATGACCAAAACTCAAAAATATCTAAAATACAAGACATTTTGTGCTTTTTTATTAAAATAATGAATGAAAAAGCAGAAAAAAGCTAAATCATTAAAAAAGAAAGAATATAATTTATTTAAAAGTTTAGATATTTACAAATTAATATATTTTTGTATTTTCAAAGTTATAGTGACTTTATAAAATTGAAAATGTTCCAGTTTTTCTCATGTCCGACTCAGCTGTAAAGCAGAGATTTAAACAGGATCAGCTGACAGCTGGCATGATTACCACTGCTAATAAATAATAATAATTAAAAAAAATTACTATTTGATCAGGGATGACATATTTTCATTGTGATATATACCAACAACAGCTGCTTTAAGCTGATGATTTAATTAAAAACAACTTTCACAAAGAAACTCTAATTTCTAGCAATAAAATATAAACAATGTACAAAAAGTCAATTATTGATTGGGAAGAATCAGAATAGGCTTTAATTATCTTTTTTTAAATTTTATTTATTTAAAGTAGCTAAGGTATTATAACATTTTCAGATAGAAGCAAAGTAGTCCATGAATGGTAGGGGTGGGAAATATGTGTTTATTTTATTTAAAGAATTTCACCATGATTGTGGAAAAACATTATATATATATAAATACATGCATATACATTATATATATATATATTTATATATAAAACATAGAATAATCCAGCAGTGTATAAATAAAAAGGTCATAATCTTTAATTAACATTTTGATTGACAAACACTAATCAAAAGCAAAGCAAAATACTTTATATGTTTTAGTGTATCACACTGTATTACATATATGACAAAATACAACATGATATATAACAATATGATAAGACACCACAATACATCACTGCTTATGTCATACTACCACATCATACGATATCAAACCATGTCATACTATATACCACATAGCATACCATAATTATTATCATGCCAAACCACATGACACAATTCTGCATACAATGTGGTGTATTTTGCAGTTGGTCTTGCTATACTAGTTCTTATTGTGCATATTAAACCCTACCAGCGAGGATTCTTCTGTGATGACCAGAGTCTGATGCACCCATTCCTGGAGGACACAGTGCCTGTCTGGCTTGTGGGTGTGGTAGGGCTCTTCTTGCCTGTCATCTGTGTAAGTGTGTCATTCTACAACTTTCCTATATTTTATATTGTGTCAAAATGTTTTCAAAGTAACAATTTACTACTTTTATTTTATTATTATTATATATATCATCATAGTTATGGTCTTTGTTCAAAATGTCACTCCATCATTCATTTTTTTCAATACTTTTTTCCTTCTAATTATCAAAGTTTTTTTCTTCTTCCTTTTCTTATTATTCTCTTTATATTATTATTATTATTTTTTTTTTTTTTTTTGTTGTTCTTCTTCTTCTTCTTTTTTCTAATTTTCTTTCCTTCCTTCATTTTTCTTTGATATTTTTTCTGCTAATTTAATTTTTTTTTTTTTATTATTATTAATATTATTCTTATTATGTTCTTTTTTCCAAATTTCATTCTATCTTCCATTTCTGTTTTTTTTCATATATATATATATATATATTTTTTTATATATTCTAATTTTCTGTTTCTTTTCATCATCGTCATTATTTTATTTAATCAATTCTCTTTCTTTACATTTCTTTTATTTTTATTTTATCTTTCATTTATTGATTTTCCTAGAAATAAGACTATCAAATAATAATGGTGTCTTGTTTAATTTGTGTTTTAAAATATTTTTTTTATTGTATTGTTGTTATTGATTTCTAAGTAATTGAGTTCAGATTTATTATCATCATCATTATCATCTTCATCATTTTCACCATATTCATTATATTTTTATTATGATTATTGCTGCTAGTATTACTACCACTACTACAGCTACTACTGCTACATCTGCAGCTACTACTACTGTTGTTACTATTATTATCATTACTGTTGTTGTTGTTGTTGTTGTTTGTTGTTATGAAATCTTTTCCTATTTTTATTTCAGATACTGTTAACAGAAGCAGTGTTGGTTAAAGAAAAGGATTATGTGATCCTGCCTGGTGACATTTTTACAAGAACACGACGACCATACATAGAGAGATGTTACAGGATAATTACTGTGTTTGTTTTTGGAATTGCTGTGACTGCATTTGTCACTGAACTTGGAAAATATTCTTTAGGTCGTCTGCGACCACATTTTCTTGAAGTCTGCCAACCGAACTGTACATCTGCAAACACATTTGTCACACACAGTATTTGTAAGAACAATGATCTTAAGAAAATTACTCAAGCCAGGTTTGTACTGCATATAATATATTATTATTATTACTGTTATTATTGTTATTATCATTGCTGTCATCATCGTTGTCATCATCATTATCATTATTGTTATTATTTTTATTTTCTTTACTATGCAACCTGTGTTTATTTTTGATATGTACAGTTTGAGGTTTCTGAGCAATCTAAGTGTTCTGTTGTTGTAAAAAAGAGATTTGGAAATAAACGAATGAAGTGAAGGGAATGCTTTTATTTAACAAAACACTAAAAACATTTTTAATACTTTAGTATACAGTCAATCACATTAAATTAAGTAGTAAGAGAGAAAACCACCTGTCATCTTGGGTTATTCTTTCTGATTAACTTCAAGAGATCTTTTAAAGGCACTGTCCTATGGACAGGATAGTACACACCATGGCATTTGTTGCAACAGATCTGAAACTCTGGTTGGAATGAGAAAAAACTCAGTGGGTACATACAAGGGGATTGATCTGGCAGTCCACTGCATTTTGAGCAGATATTCTGTCACTGACCTACACTATGCTAACATGAAAAATAATTAAGTGTATATTTTTGTCCAAATTGAATGTCCAGGAATACTCTGTATTAAAAAGATAGCAAGAGCCTAAAGTGTGGGTTTTTTTGGGTTTTGTATAACACATGTTTATATTAATTTGTTTTTTCCTGTCAAAACTGTGTGGTCAATATTATTGTTTTGATCAATTTCAGGTTATCATTTCCTTCAGGCCATTCATCTTTAGCAGTTTATTGTATGCTGTATCTTGTGGTAAGATTTATATTAAAAAAATATTAATAATAATAATAATAATAATAATAATAATAATTATATTAATTTAAAAAAAATAGTATTACATTTTTTTTTTTTAAATTATTAAATGCACATTTTCCAGAATATTCTGAATCACTAAATATAATATGTACATGATTTTGTCTTTTGGATATATTTCTATATTATTATTTGTTTTACTAATATTTGAATTACAACACAAATGTAAAAAATGTAGATAACTTTAATGAAACAAATAGTCTTGAAACTTTATGTTTGCACATTTTGGGCAGTTAAATATTATTCTGTAATAAATTTCAGGTGTACATTCAGGTAAGATTGCATATACCTGAGTATCACCTGGCAAAGCCAATACTTCAGCTGATTGCCTGCTCCCTTGCCTTGATCACCTGTCTCTCCCGAATTTCTGACTACAAACATCATCCAACTGATGTACTCGGTGGGGCCCTGTTAGGGTGTGTCATTTGTGTGTCAATTGTGAGTATTTAAATGTCAACTACTATTAAGAAAAGTGTATGTGTATGGATGCAACTTTTTATATGTATTTGTGTGTATATTTATTAATGTTGTTTACATTTTGTATATGTGAACATATGTTTTTATGTATCTGTGTATATATGTGTATGTTTTTATCAGCTATATAGCTTTTTAAATTAAATATTTTATTCTGTTGTAATAATTTGGACATTATAACTGATTTGATTAAAACTATTTTCAGTCATTAAGGATTATGAATTTTTTTTTTTTTTTCCCCAGATTGGAAGTTTGTCGGGACTGGTCGCTGACAGTAGGTCATACCAGAGTTTACAGAATGTTTCAGACAGAGAGAGGAACACATATCACCTTGCAGATTCAGATGAAGTAATAACAGCAGCTTCAGACGACCTGAACATCATGGTAAATTAGATTTACACTTCAAAGTTTAAACAACAGTAGAAGGAAAAATAATGAAGAATCAGTTAGTTTTCTGATGGTGTCACATCATGGTATATTACATTTTATGCCACACTGGATGATACACAATAATATCCAGTATGCAATAGTGTTACATACAACAACAAAATGAAAAAAGTGTAATTTTTATTGGTTATTTAATGGTTATTTCTGCTGGTAAATGTAAAATATATGTAGTATATTTTGAAACACATGACTGTTTTTGATTTATATGTATTCATATATTAATAGATTTTATAAATGTATTGAATTACTTCTAGTGCTAAATATAATTGTTATGCATATATATTTCAATTAAAAAAATGGTTACTTATAATGAAAGTATTGGTTAAAAATATTTTAAATTACATGTATTAAACATACACTTTTGTTTATTGTTCAGTTATATATTTTCAGTACATTATTTCAATATTTTTTCCCAAAGATATATGTTTAAAAGATAATGCTGTTATGTTTTTGTTTTTTTTTATATTTACATTTCAAGGTTTTATATATTATAGATCATAAATATTTATTTATATCCTTTTTTTAAATTTTTAAATACTGAATGAAATTGTCATATAGTACATATAATTAATATTCAAAAAAATTACGTGTCCAAGCATAAACAGTATAAAATTGCTTCTTACACATTTTCTATGAATTGCTGCTTAATTTTATTATTATATATTTTTTCATTATTATTTCAAATATGTAACATTTATGATTCAGCTTGTTCTGTTCCTTATTCCTGTTATGCAGAATTGTTATTCAACATACTGGTATTGTTGGGGTTTTATTATTATTTCGCATAATAAATATATTTATATATAATATGCATATTTTGATTTTGCCTTTATCTTTATGTTTGACTGAATATATTTACTATAAAAGTATATATTTGGGATTGTTAAGAATAATTTTATATACTGCGTTTGACATTCAAAGCATTGTTTATTTTATTAAAATTGTTTTAAAGGCAGACTGCTTTCTTATTTTTTCTGCAAATTGTTTAAATAAATTGTTTAAAAAAACCAACAAACACAAATTTTTTTTAACTTTTATTTACATTATAAATAATTATAATAACATTTCTTGTGTTATGTTCGAATATATTATAACTACACGTACATCAAATTGTTCTCCAAACTGCGTCCAACTGAAAACGTTAAATAAAGTAAAATTTTGAGTATCAAATTCCACGCACAGGTATTTTTTTTTATTTTTTATTTTAATGCCATCATAGTAACTTTTTAAATTTAATTTTTTTTTTTTGGGGCAGTTTGTTTTTCTTTGATCCATATATTTTTAAAATTTTCGTTTACTTTTTTTAAACCGATTTTTTCGCTCTACTGTAACGACGTCGTCGGTGGTGGGAATGGTAAACTGCAATAAACGCTGCCGTCGATGAATCGTGATCTGTCGTGCCTTTGGTTCAAATCGTCTTTTATCTGATCCACGGATTTCTTTAAAGACTTGATGAAGATGACGTATAATGCCAGGAAAATGGACAAAAGAATTATAAATAGCGAACACGTGACTGGATTCAGATAGAGAAGTGGGCCTTCAGCCCTGTACATCCATCCGTCGTAGTTTGGATTAGCTCGTTCTAGATTAAACACAAAAGAAAAAAAAGATTTAACTACTGCTTAAAAATTTAAAATTTCCAAGGGAAATTAGTGCTTCGGTTTAAAAATTATATAAAATAATATGCGAAATTGCAAAGGAATGGTAATGAAACGATAAATGTTTCACCGCATGATTAATCGACTGAATGCTCGATTATCGCCGTAATTACCTTCGTCCTTGACACTAGGCAAGACTCGGATTGGAGGATGTCCGTGTCCGGGACCGGCTCTCTTACGACGATCGTTAGCGGGCTGTTGTTCTAAACACTAGAAAATTAATACACTTCATTCAGTACTTGACAATTTGTAAATACGTTTTATTATTAATATAAGTTAACTGTCAGTTCTCAGCACTAGAAAATTAATATACTTCATTAAATTGCTTAACAACACGTAAATACCTTTTATTATTAATATAAATTAACATTAAGTTCTAAACACTAGAAAATTAATATACTTCATTAAATACTTAACAACTTGTAAATATATTTTATTATTAATATAAATTAACACTAAGTTCTAAACACTAGAAAATTAATATACTTCATTAAATTGCTTAACAACAATTAATTAATTTATTATTAATTAATATTTATTAGTAATGTTTAAAACATAGAAGATTAACAATACTTTATTATTAACGATTATATTTGGCTGTGTGATGATGTTAAACATAAGAACGAGAAATTAATTAATGAATAATTGTACCAACAACGCTTGTATGCATTTTTTTAACATTAGTATTTATTAGCTGTCACATAATTGTGAAATGAATAATGAAATCTGCTGAAATTAGTCCGTGGTCTGTTTCATCTATAAGCTGAAACATTTTCAGACAAGAAAGCATGTACCATATTTGAAACATGAGTCGACTGGAACAGGAAACAGCTAAATGAACGCACCTACACAGATTAAGTCCTTCCATCCACGTCACCTCGATCTAGGTAATTTAACTTCTAACTTTTAGTTTGTACGGTTTTTATTTCTGGAAAAATTATTTGAATTTTTTTTACATGAGTGTTTTTAAAATGTCAGCTAATAAGAATGGTATGTGTATTACTGAGAATGCATTGTGAGTAAATTAATCGCCTGAAAGGTGATACAGTCGCAGTTTTTATTTATTTCATTGACAGTTATAATTTTGTGTGTATTTGCGTATTTGTACAAATCTCTGCCTCTTCGCTCTCCATACACACACACACACATCTTAATGGATATAAATATCAAACGGAAAACTATAATAATAATATTTAAAAAAATAAAATAAAATAACAAATCCTGCACGGATCCACATACATCGTGTATGACGTTGTCAACGTGAACTGAGATGAAGAATTAACAGAATTACCTGCGGCGACTTGCACGCGTCGGTCTGACACACGTATTTTCGTTTTTCATAACACCTGTAAGTCGACGTCCACTGCCCATTTGCCCCCAGGAAGACACACCTGTCTCTCTCCCTGGGGCGAAAACCTCCGTCAAACATCTGTAAGTATATGACCTTATTTATTTAAATAATGAAAAACTAAAGTCAACCTGAATAACAATTAAGTATCCGTTTAAAAAATGCAGAATCTTAAAATAAGTTAAAAAATAAGAATTGAGTTTGTGATATACGTAAATAAATAATGCTAACTTAAATAAAAAAAACCTGTAAATTAAAATATTTGGTCGAATTAATGAAACACAAGACTTATAATCTGCATGACTAATGAAATGTAATGTGTAATGTCAAAACTTGAATGGCAACAGTATCAGCTAATAATAATAATAATAACAACAACAATAATAATAATAATAATAATAATAATTCAAGCAGACAGTATTTTTTTTATATAGTAATAACAAAAATAACAACACCAGTAACATAAAAGAAATAACAGATATAATAATTTAATTACATTTAAGTAACGGGACACTTAAACCCGTTATCTAGGTTCTGAAAGAAAAGGTCACATATGCTTTAAATAACAGCTTTATTGTTTATGTGGGGGAGTTCTGAATATATTAATTTACACGGGATCAGCTGCTTCCTTCTCTCGGCTAACCATAATTAATAATTTAGTAAGAAATTTAATTGCAGAAGAAATAAATGTAACTGGCACCTGTTTGTGTTCAATAAACCAAATAAAGGGACTGGCTAATCCAGCGTTACGATGAAGTCCGATCCACGCATTCTTGACAAAGAGTTTTCCTGCAAGACGAGAGAGAAGATTCATTAGCGGTGACAAAAATAAAGATGTCATAAATGCTATATGTTATCCATGTACACAGACAGTTAGTTATAAATCAAATAAAACCAGATATATAAAACATTAGCAATTACAGGCCATTAGATAATTTTCACTTTACTTCAGATATTTTTGATTATAAACATGTATTTGTTGTTCCATTTGACATAATAATTTACAGTTAAACCGGGCATCAGATTACTAACAAATTAAAATTATAACTTGTATCATGTCAAAACATATTCTGTTACTGTCTCACCAGCGACAAAGTCATTCTTTTCTTTCGAGCCTATCGTGATGAGATCTCCATTTCTTTCCCTGCAGTCCTGTCTTGCTCTGCTAAAAGACTTGGGCTGATCCACGTACAGCAGACAAGTATCATTGTAACGCTGCCAGTTTTCTAAACAGTAATAATTTACTGTGGAAAAAAAAAAAATTTTTTTTTTATTGTTTATTATTATTAATTCAGAATCGGAAATATTTAACTTCATGTCTTCTTGTTCAGCAACAACATTTCAAGATTTAAATCAATAAAATTAAATAATACGATAAAACGATCGTCAGTTTAATTTCTGCGAACTAAAATAAAACAGCATTATAGATTATAAAATGTGCGTGCAAAAAACACACACGCACACACCCACATAAACGTCCACTAAAACGTCAATCCAAAATGTCGATTTACGTATTCAAAATTATAATAACATTTAAATATATAAATTAATACAAATATGTTTTCTGGAAATTGTCTTAAGTAATTTTCATTAACATTACTTTTATTTTCTTATTTTTTATCGTCATAAATACCTGTAAAATGAAAACATAATGAATGGTTTGGTTCTGTAAACATAAGAAACCTTTTGTTTGTATAATAATAATAATAATAATAAAAATAAATAAATAAATTAGCATTAACAAACTTAAAAAAAAAAAAATAATAATAATAATAAAAATAAATTGTAAATAAAGAAACGAAGCAATTAATGTATAAAAATAAAAGCTAACCTAGCGTACCTGAATTCTGTGAAAGTATGTAAACCTGGGTAGAAGTGTGACTAGCCAATATCAAAACAAAACAGAGAAAAGTCCAAGACTGCCATATCTGTGCTGGATGTCGGCTAAAAAGAACGGTCACGTACGTAATTTGATGCCAGGATCCAATGTCAAAAAACTTTAATCACCACAGCTCCAGACTGCATGTGGCAAAACGTTTGTCACGTTTACTAGAAGGAAAGAATTACCTTTTTCTAATTCAGTTGCCATTTCTTTTAATAAAAACGAATAAATATAATTTATTGAATTATAAATATTATTATGGTTAAATATCAGGCGAAAGTTACTGTCATTTATTTATTTTCAGTTTACTTCTCAATAGGAACAGAACAGTTAAATTTAACTCATCTTAACCTTTCATATTAAAAGGTAGTGAGGTTCTGAAACAAACATTCAGGGCTGTCTGCGGGAAGGTGGATATAAACTGCATGTTGCTGCTGACTGAACAAGAATAGTTCATCGTAGTTTCTGTCTCCTTATCTGCATAATTTTTAACCACACGTATGCTGTCAATGATTAAGAATATGTTAAGTGCTTCAACATTTCCTCCATTCCCCCCCTCCATATCAAGCATCTATTAAATATACTAGGCACTAGGCTCAAATCTTGCACCATTTCTGTTCTATATTAAGTACAGATTTAATACCAGTTATTTGTTTCATATTGTTTCAAACATGATTAGCCTAAATTGTTACAGTTCAGGATTTTCTATTGCGTAACAGAGCTAAAGAACTTTGTAACATTTGTCTGTCTACTTTGTAAAAATATTTCATGAGTCGCTTGTGGCTCACTAGTTTTATCCTTCTCTGAGCACAGTTCGGACATTTTGGTCAAAAGTGCTTATTGGCTGATATATCTAAGGCCATGGTATGTGCTGTCATATTCATGGAGGAAACGTTTAGTGCATCAGTAATTGTTTATTGATGAACAGACCGTTGAATTCCTATATATTGTTATTATAAAGAGCATAAAATAAATAAATAAAATGAAAGCGAAATAAATCCAATAACAAAATGTGTTATGGAGTCATTAAAAACAAAAGTTAATCAACCCACTGATATTGCTAAAATATAAAACAAACAATTTTATTCTCTTAAAATATTTTAATAGAAACTGTACTTGAAAACAATTATAAATCATTCAGTCATTCAACTATGCACAACAAGTAAACCATTTTTCACGATTTCACTGAAAAATATATGGATATACGTGAAACGTTTTGATATTAAATATTCAGAAACACGTGGAAAATGCACCTAAGATATGTTACATGTCCATGAACTGATGTAAAACCATAGAAATTATAAACCTTAAAATACAGTATACAGTATGAACATTCACAAATTATGAGATTATATCTTAACTAAATATATATATTTTTTGTCTTTCTTTTTCTGAGAAGATTATGGACAAATTATACTGTTCATGTATATATGTGTATGATATAAAAACATATAAGTTTGTAAATACAACATAAATAATCCTATCAGTAATTAAATCAGTAATTAAACTACATTTTGGGGCACTAAGTTCTGCAAATATTCAGATTCTTTATGTCACAAGCTTTATTTTGATAGCACACTATCACAACTGTTTGTGTGCTGTAATGATAAGCTGTGGTAATCACAGAAAATTCTCAGCAAATTTCCTCAATCTTTGACTCAAAAGTCCTTCAACCGTCTATAACATTAAAATTATTTTTAATTTCCTTTCTGTTGCAGTCATTAGATGCATATTTATACAGCGTTTTTCCTTCAAAACTGAGTAACAATGACTGCTTATTTTCAGTATTCGCTGAAGAGTTGTTATTGCAAGTTAATGTTTTCTTTGTAAGTTTTCTAACATATTAACACTGTTTTGAGCCCAAAACCCAGGCACCTTCATGAAATGTAAACATTTAAACACTTTTCAGATGTTTGACTGGGTGAACTTGAAGCTTTGTCAAATCGTAATAGAAACTACGATAAAAAGAAATAAAACACAAAATATTTCATTTCAAATACTGATATGTAAGTAAAAACATGAATGGAAATAAATACAACAAAAACAAAATAATAAGAAAAGAAAAGAAAATTAAGTAGCAGCTTGTTCTAATTAAAACAAGCTGTGTCTAAATAAATATTTAGTTCAATGATATGAAATAATATTGTAAATCTAGCAACAAGAAGTAAACAAAAGACAATATAAAGTGCAATGACATAAACATTTTAAAACTAAACATAAATACCAGTTTTAAAATCCATGATGATATAGCCTTGATAAAACATTTCTTAAAGCAGCACATCATCAAATATATCACAATAAAATGTTCACTCCTGGTAGGTTCAGTCATACAGAGGGACTTTTTATCATATCAATGTGTGTGTTTGTGGGTATGTTTACATTTACTTTTTCTAGTTTCAGTCAACAGTTTAATTTTTACTTGTGCCCGTTTTTCCTAAAATAAAAGTATGCCAATCAAAGAATGAACGGAAACATTTATTTTCTTATTTTTTAAAGAATGAAAAAATAAATGCCTCACAGACTAAATGAAAATGTAGCTTCATTAATGTAATTTATACATATTGCTGTTTTTGTAAAGCCTGTACAATCGTCTACTTTATTTTTTAACAAAAACTTCTTTTTGTATGAAATAACATCACGAAAGCTGGAAAATGAAGCTTCCATGCATTCTCACCAATTTCTTACTTTATTATCATTATTGTTATTAATAAAAGATGGTTAATTAATAATTTAAAAAGAATTTACTTAAGTGATAAAATGTATATTTCAACATTCCATGAAAGGTATGTATCATTTAGATGTTATTCTATCCCTCACAAACGAGCATTAACAATATTTATTAAAATTATTGCTTGCTTTAATAATGCATCGTGTTTGGAAGACTGTATTTTTGCTTAATATAATCATACCAAGCTGAAGCTTCATCTCTAAACATGTGTTTAAAATGTACATTTATCAACATCATTTTCTTCATGTCAAAGTCTCTGCAGAAACTGTTGTACAGAACGAAATTCCTGGAACGAAAAAATAAATTAAATAAAAGTTAAAAAATTACGTATAAAATTATTACAAATATAGTAAAGAATAAAGTGTATTTATACAAATCCAGTTATAATTGCTGGAACTGTTCAAGTGATAATTTACAAAAATGTATGTTTGTTTATTTAAAATTTACTTCAGACCTGTGAATTTGTGAAGAGAAATGATCTGGCAATGTATATTCTTTGTTCATGTTTGTTGTATCTCCAGAAATGAATAATTTGACCTGAAACACAAAACAAATAAATATGTAATAAGAACGGCTAATAACTTTTCTAATTAGGAAAAATCTTTAAAAATTTTCAGTAACTAAGTATAGTTGTACCTTTCTGAAGTGTATATGTATGAATAAAAATTTATTTTGTAACATGTAACTAAAAGTTAGGTTTTTTTGTTTCTTTTTGAAACTTTGAAGAGAAATTAATATATTAAAAAAAATTAAAAATTAAAATAACTCTCAAAAATCTGAATCAACACATGACCTGACAAATGCCAGTTTAAAGCTGTGGTATATAGTATCCTTTTGAAGGGGCATAACTCTTTTTGAGACATCCATAATAATATCTGTCTTTACCTGTCATCTTCTGTTGGTAGTTGCCATGGTTATCAGCGATGAAAAAGCAACCTTCTGTAGAGGAGATCTGGTCATGTTTGAGCGTGTTAATGAGTACATCCTCTACAAGAGGTTTAAATAAGGCCGTGCCCGATTCTTCCCAGTTCTCAGTTTGGTAAATATTACCAGATTTTCTGACTGGCAGGAAATGATAGTCTGAAAATAAAAGAAATTTATGTATTATTAAAAGTTTAATAGTGGGCATGTTATTTGTAGACAGCACTTACTGATTTGTGCATTGTATTTTATACTGGTCAACATTTAATACTTTTCAGTATTTCTATAAACAATTAAAACAGAAACAGATCCATTCAGGAATATGTTTTTTACTCATCTGATGCAAATACAAATTTTAAAAACAAATTAGGTTATAAAAAATATGTATGATACAAAATCAATACAATAACTGCACATTTTAATATTAATTGATAATTATACTAGGTACGTAAGTGTCTATATTTTAATAATTCCAGTTCAATATGTATATGTATATAAAATTAATGATGAATTCAGAAATGTGTCAAATGTCTAAAACGGTTATTCTTATTAATAAACAGCTATGAATCTGTTATTCCTTCACAGACAATGACATAAAAATAAATACTGGAAAATTCACAAAATTTGAACTAAGTGCCTTTCTGTCTTGAAACCTTTCCACTAAATACTATTAAGTTATTCCAAGTCCCACTTTACAGTCACAGTAACCTGTCTCAACCTACTTTCTATTAAGAGTAAATTTGACAACTGCACCCACACTAACCTAACTAACTTCACCCAACACAGCCTACATTTTCCTATGGTTCATTTTTCTTTATTTATAAAGTATGACATTCATATACAATGTCTTCATGTCCCTATATTGTTCATACATTTTTTGTCTATAACTGTATTATATAGCTTTTAGGTGTACCAAAGTTTAATGTTTACATTTGTGTTTTCCCACATTTTTTTCTGCATTTTATATCTGCCTGTGAAACTGAGGGTCAACAATACATAAAATTCAAAAGCAACCTACTTGTTCCTGAGGATGGACTTTTGAAAGTCTCAGATATATCTTCTGTGAAGTCCATTTTCCTTTTCTTGCAGTTCATCAAAGCACAGGAAATTCCATTAGACTCAGAGTAGTTATTATTTTCAACAGGGCTTATCATTTTTGATGAAAAATGTTAAGACTGTAATAAAAAGAATAAATGAATAAATTCTGAATTAAATTTGCCTGAACATTAAGTTTCTGTAATATTAAGTTTATAATAATGATAATAATGAGTAGACAACCAGTTTCACTTGTATCTTTGTGTCAAAGACTTAAAATAAGCTATACAAATATCAGTTTCCTAAAAACTAATGGAGTCTCTTGATTACAATCTTCGTATGTGAAAACTATCTGGAAAAGTTTGATTTGTCCTCCCAAATTGTTACAGGTGCAAATTCCGATATATATATGTATATATATGTACGTATGTATGTACATCTTAAATAAACAAAACATATCATCAATATTTTGGATAAACAGAGCCATTTTTACAATACCAGTTGTTTTTTATCAGTATATATATTTTATCTACATACCAATACTAGAAGTAAATGGTATTATACATATATACATTTCTGAGGGTAATATAACACACTCACATACATATATATATATATATATATATATAGAGAGAGAGAGAGAGAGAGAGAGAATCATACATACATACATACATACACACATATATACACACAGCATTATTAAACTTTAACCTTTATCCCCAGGATGTAAGACCACCATTTTGAATGCTATGATCATCTACCAACACCGACTGTGACAAGCAAGTGATTTGTCACACTAAAACTATTACTATTAGTACTTCCCTGTGCAGGTTCACTGGAAGGACACTTGTTTAGCTTCACTTAACACTGAATGTTAGTTAAACAGATTAAGTTTTATAATAAAGTATAATAAAGATGGAAATATCTTTTTACTTTTATTAAGAATGTTCAAAATTATATCTCTATTAATACTTTTTTTTATTTATCAAAATTTGACTTATTTATATAATCTTATTAAAATGATATATATATATTTATATCTCTGGCCTCATATATATGTATGTATGTATGTATGTAACTTTTTTTTTTTTTTTTTTTTAATGATCCTAGTTCAATACTGATAAATACTGAATAGGTAGATGGATAGACATAACATATATATATATATATATATATATATATATATATAGAATAATAGATAGATAGATAGATATAAAAGAAAAGGATAAAGAAGTAAAATACATTGATTTCACAAAAACAGGGACAATATATATATATAATCTCTTTGATAGACTATACGTATATGTGTATGTATTTATACATTACATAAATATATGCACATTCCCATCCACACCTGCATATATATTTCATCACCACTTGCTGATTTATCATTTAAATTTAATAAGGATCTCAATTAAATAACTACCTAAACTTATTTCAGTTTCTGGTTGATCAGTATATTTTTCTTTAAATAAATAATAAGATAACATCCAGTACAAACGGCAAGCACTGACATTCTTGTCGCATACACCTCCGAACTTAATTACTAACGCTGATAATAAACCACTTCTATTATAAAATTATTTCTAATTTACTTGACATCAAAATGTTTAAATTTTTGTTTTGATAGTGCTGGAGATAATTTAATCAGTTAATCAATTTTAATGGTTTCTGAAAAAGTCACTAAAGTTAATTAGTTATTTATCATTTTATGTATTTATTATTATTATGTTTACTTTATTATTATTATTTTTTTTTTTTTTTTACGCGAATGTAATTTATTAATATTCAAATAGAAGATATGACCAATAACAAAGTTTTTTTCATGTGATCAAGATATACAAAAATGTTTAATACACTTTCATTTCAACCACTAGATTGAAGAGAGAGTATATAATAATAATAATAATAATAATAATAATAATAATAATAATAATAATAATAATCAGAATTTAGCGTTCAAACGTTCACCTTTCGTTTGTTCTGGGTTTCCTTACAGAACTAAGTGCGAACCAACTAATACTGGAAAGTAGTGAAACAACCGTAAGAACTATGCTACAATTTTTTGTTTTACTACTAACAGCTTGCTTCACAAATATGTCAGATTCTGACACAGACAGCAATGCTTTGGATCTGACAGGTGTACACGTAACTAGATCTGTTCTAAATAAAATGAGTCTAATGAGCTGCTGCAATCTAATTTAAAAAAATAATAATAAAAAAAAAAAAAAAAAAAAAAAAATAATAATAATAATAATAATAATAATAATAATAATAATAATAATAATAATAATAAATAAATAAATAAATAAATAAAATAAGAATAAAAACAATAGAAACAAAAACATATTTCTATACAGGTATAGGTTTAAATTTTCCTGTGTATTGTGTCAAAATGTTTTGAAAGTAACTACTGCTACTGCTACTACTACTACTACTACTACTATTACTATTATTTTAACATATTTTGTTAATACACTGTTCACTGTGTGAGGTCACATAGCATTAATATAATTATCTTTAGCCAATCCTAATCTGTTTATTTACCAGTTAAAGGAAATTAAATTTAGTTTATTATCTTTGAAGTTAATTTACAGCCTTTAAAATGCGAATCCTAACATGTATTCTTTTGCATGTTTCTATTCAATTTTCCCCGCCAAACAGTTGATTGATCAATCCAGAAGTTGTCCCTGGCGACGGCTCTTGTAAGCGATTGGTGAATGTTAGTCACGTGTAAGTGTTTATCATTTCTATCTGGTTAAGCTGGATGTCAAGACAGTTTTATGTTTATTTCACAATATTTATAAGGGAAGACATTATTATTACTACAGCTAAAGATCTAGATTTAAGACTTCAGTAAGCTGGACAATAAATAAGCCTACCTGCGTAGCAATACGGACCATAGAAATCGCAGCTTCGCTGTATAGACAAATTCGTCACTGTCGTGATGTCAGAAATAATTGGGAGTTCCTGTGAATTTATTCCAGGTAAATTTCGATCAATATTGACTATCACTGAATCGATCTCATTTACATAATTTTAAAGCGTTGCCAAGACTAAGACGTCAAAGTTAAGTATTAAAATAAAACTCATTCACACGATTAAGTCATTGCCCCACTTTTTTCTTTTTCTTTAAAAACAACAAAAAAACAACAACAACAACAACAAATGTAATAAAGAAATAATCGATAATCCTCTTGGAAACGTAGCTTTTATTATTATTTTTTTTTTTTTCATTGCTGCTAGTGTAGTGATAAAACTGTGAATAATTGTTTTCTACGATAACACAGCCAGCCATACTACTATTATAACCGGTGTTCATGCAAAAACGGTTCCATGCAATCCAAACAAGTCTAGTGAGCGCCGTCGATCTATTTTTCGAACAAAGTATATGTATCTGATTTATTTATTTATTTTTATATTATAAACAAAACGTATGCAAATCAAAAGTTACATATTTTTCCAAAAATAGATCGGTGCCGTTCACTAGACTTGTTTTGGTTACAAGTAACATATTTGTTTTGCATATAGTACATCATGTACACCGCTAATCGCGACAGCACAGCTGCCTCTGTTATCGTTGGTATAACTGATCGACTTGACGAGTTGGACAAGAAAAAACCGTTTTTTACACTTTTAAATGTTTGTTTTTTTATCTTTAATTTAATTTTTAAAGGATGACCTAACCTTAATAACGACAGTAAATTATTATTTGTGTTTATATTGGTTTGGTCCGCGTTTTTAACGTAAGATAAATCATTAAATGCTAATGTTTTATATAAATTTATAATGTTGAGTAAAAATATACATCTGACTTTTCATAATTTCGTTGACTCATTGTTTTCAGAGTAAGTGCTGTTTGCCAGAAAGTGTAACAGGCGACTAAACTATTAATAATGTCAGTGCTGACTGGATGATTGTGTGTTCTTTGTTAAGCTATATGAAATATCATATGTGTTTTCAAACCATTTATCATTTGATGACAGCCATGGAAGTAAACCGATGCCATCTCAGATCTTTGTTTTCACAGAGGTTGTAAAATCAGTCACACTAAATATCTGACCTTGTTGACTTCTCTACATACATGTACTAACGATTCTAGGAAAATAAGTCACAATTTGTAATTAACAAATATATTAGAAATGAAAGATTGATTGAACACATTTTGTCAGAGTTGTACAGTTTTAATGTTAATGGTTTAGGCAGATACCAATACCACGAAGAAATTCTGCCAATTGCAACTAGATCTTTTGACGTATTTCCACCACAACTTTGTTTTGTGAGATGCATGTTTGGTATATATAAACCCCTCATAACAGATTTTGTTATCGCCCTTTTGCTATGAATAACTTCCCTATTAAACATATTTCTGATAGAAGAGCAGTCTGGAGTCTATAGAGTGAAACACATTTTAACCTGGGATATTTTATAAATCATTTACAATAGGAAACCCTCAGTTTAAATATATCCTAATCCTGCCTGATCCTAATTAATAAGTGTAACAAGTCACTACCCTTGCACCCCTATCTTTAATCTAACCTAATCAATAAGCTTAACAATTACTCCATGCATACTATGATGCCACATTCAGTACTCTACAAACCAATACATTTTGTGACTTTTTTCCTGTAGATACTAAATTGTGACTTCATTCTGTGACTTTTTTCCAGCCACTGTAATAACAACACAGTCAGTCTGAATTCAAAAGCTTAATCAATAATTAATACACCATTCATTTCTGGTTATTGCTGAACAAAGAAAACACTAATTGACAATTATTTCAATTATAGAAATGGCCAAAAATTTTAAAATAATAATAATAATAATAATAACAATAATGAAAATTGAAAGTCTGATAAATGAACATGCTTTTGAAGACTAAGTTTGGTACCAAAGATTTTAAATCAGTCACAGTCTGGAAAAAAAAAATTCCTCCGCAACTGATTTAAAGTGTTCTTTCCCCTTCTTTAAATAAGACTGAAAATAAGCTGAATGACAATAAATTGTTTTACAAATTATTATTTAATAAAAGTCTGCATTCTGATACTTTAAAGGTCCATTACTTTTGTGTTCACTCTTATGATTAGTTGTATTTAAAAAACAAGAAACAAATAGAATTCTTGAACAAGTACTGTTAAAATACTTTAATAACTTATAATTACTACAGACATTATATCAAATTATGTGCAGTGTCTTTTCCTTTTCTTATTTTAAAAATCTTTTCTCAGAATCTGGGTAGAGAAAGAATATAAGATATAATTTATATTTTACAGGACATTTGTATTTTGTAAGCTTAAAGAAGAAGCCAAAGCCAACCTCAGGAATTTATTATTTCAGTACTGATGACGAGTTTCAATACGACAAGTAAGTATAAATTTATGATCTGATTAAATAAAGTAGAGTGTTTTCACTCTGCGTAGTGCAGGTTATTGGTTAGAAGTAGAAAGTGATCATTTAAAGGATTTGTGGATGGAATTTGACGAAGTGCATTTCATTGTCAGATAAAATCTTAATTATAATATTTAATTGTATATCATAAAGCCAGATAATATTTATTTCAACATTAGTTTCAGGCAAATTTTAAATTGATGTGTCGAATTGAAATTTATTTGTTTTTACATTAGCATTTTCTTTAATTTGTTACTGACTAATTTAGAATTTTGATCTATTGTTAAAAATAGACTATTATTTATTAACTAAAAATAAAGATTATTGTCCGTAAATAAACATAGCGAATATATCTAGACTAATTGTTAGGATGGGAAACCAAAAAGACATGATAAGCTTTTCTTGTACAGTTTGCCCAAAATCTGACTCAAATGCACACATTATATAATATTTCTACAATTACATCCAAAAACTGATGATGAAATTAAATAAATATTTGAAATAGAAGCATGTTCTGTGTATAAAACTTGATCGTTTGACATGAGTTGGACTGTGTTAATTGTCATTTTCTCTTAAATGCTGTTAGTTACTGTAAATAATAAGATAAAAGAAAGAAGTATATCTGTCACTGACAAGAATATTTGCATAACAAAGGTTTCTTTCAAAGGATTAGATTAATGATCAGATTTGTAAAATTCTATGTTTAAACAAGATTTGATCCCTAATTTAGTAATATTGATTTACCATCTTTTGTATTTGAATTGTTTGCATATTATTATTACTTCATTACTTTGTTTCAGGATCAACTCAGACTTTGGGCCTCTCAATTTAGGACATGTTTATCGATTTTGCCAAAAATTGGAAAGCTATTTGTCTGTAAGAATTTACGTATTTGAGAACAAACCAAGATAATCACATGATCTTTACTCAGAATTACAAATCTTTACACAGTCTTTGAGTGAATCAGTGCTGATAATTTGTTGCTTCCATGCAGACTGGGTTTATACTAACTGTAATAAGCTGTTGTAATGGAAATTTTTAATAAAATTCAGCTTCATAAATTAATTTTGAGGAAAGAATATGAATAACTTTTCTTCAATTTTGAAGTAAATTAAAACCTTAATTATGTATTTGTTACTTTACTACTGGGATACTCCTTGTTTTTCGTAATGAAATTTTCTTTACAGCTTTAAATGTTAAAAATAATTCTGTATTGATATTAGAAATAACAGAATTTTATTGACACAGGGATAATTTGCTATCATTCAAAAAATAATCTTTCTTTTATTTCTGTTGATGCTGTAAATGATTACTACTTTTGTGGGTAAATATAGATTTATATTTAGGATGTGGTTCATGGTATTCGTTTTAAAAATGTAAAATAAAAATAATTTATTAATCACAACACTTAATAGTTCATTTTTTTGTTTTCAGTGCTTCTCATTGGCAAACAAAAAAATTGTATATTACACCAGATATAATGCAAAAAAACGTGCCAATGCGGCCTTCTTGATTGGCTGTTATGCTGTAAGTATATATCTAGTTGGAACTAAGATTCTGTTAATAATTTAAATTGTATTCAGATATACGTTTGATACAAATGCAAACCTTATGACTACTCAATCATAATTTATGAATGGAAAAATGTAATGGATATAATACAGATTTTGACTGATATTTAAATAAAGAGGAAAAAAAAGAGTCGCCATTTCCTGAGCTTAAATTAAAGCCTTCTATGTTGAATATTTTCCATTTTCAGACTCTATATTTGAATAAAACACCAGAAGAAGCCTACAACATGCTTGTTGCAGCAGCAGATCAGCCATTCCGGCCATTTAGGTAAGACATACGTTGTCCATCAGTTATTTATATATTCATATACTTATCTTGGATTTCAGTGTATACTTTTGATGTAATAATAATAACAATAATAATAATAATAATAAATAATAATAATAATAATAATAATAATAATAATAATAATAGCCTGCTTACAAGTTACATTGATCACTTGTAAGTGCTAATTACTTTTCTTCGTAATTGTTTTCGAACATGATGTGACCTTGATAGGAAGTAATGTAACTGACACAGAAATCGCCAAAGCTGAATTACTAGCTCAATATTGATTTCATGATTTAGCATTCAAGGAAATGAGCTGTCTTAATAAATAGTGAACTTTTTCGTTCAAACAATTATGTAATTATATTTGTAAATTAAATTAATAATTGCATTGATGAAATGCATGTCATTTATATTTACCCAATGTTTAGTTATTATTATTATTATTATTATTATTATTATTATTATTATTATTATTATTATTATTATTATTATTATTATATATTTTTGGAAGTACATAAATTAGAATGCACTTGGACATTAATTTCATTGAGGGGAAAGTTTATTGCTTTCTAAAGTCACTTTTGTTTTTCTTCTTCGTGGTACGTTCCCCAAAACACTTGATTATAACTGTTGTCCGACTTGACCTTTATAAAAAGTTCAGTGTAGTTTTACACTCACTCGGGCTTATTTTCTTATTCTGTGTCTTGCAGTTGCAAAACAAAATGGTTGGGTGATTTAAAATCAAGCTTTTCTGTTTGTGTGGCTTTCTTATTATAATTTAAAAAAATTTAAATAACAAAAATCGACTAATTCCACTTGATTGAAAACAAAGCTGTGCTTAACATATTTATTCAATATTATCATAACTTTTAATACAACTGCCATAAAATCAAACAAAATGTATAATTTTTTCCCCCACATTTAACATTGTTTCAGTAAAAGTAACTGTGTTTTTAGAATAAACAACCCCCAGCAAACATCTGACTAAAACAGTAGACAAAATAATTGTATTATTGATACTTTCCATCTCTGGATTTCAAAAGGTCATAAAAAGTTTCTGTACATAAATCTTGAAAAAAATAATAGCTTTGAAGAATTGAAGACTATGCAGTAATATAACCAGTATTATAATTTGATTTTATTATTTTCCAGGGATGCTGCGTTTGGGTCCTGCACATATTTTCTTACCTTGCTGGATTGCTTCAAAGCAATTAAAAAAGTAAATGTTACACCTCAAAATACCTCGTTACGAGAGAATTAAATTTTATTATGAAATAAATTGGCATATCTTTTTTTTAAATCTATTATCTTACCAGAATTTAATTTTGTTTAAAACTATCAGTTAAATAGAGTATGAAAAAGAGTAAAACTCGAATCAATTAAAAACTGTTGTGATAAAGTTGTGTGATGGTACATTGATTTAAACTTACACTGGATAACTATTTGACTAAATAGGTTCTGCCAGTTTTAGTGCAGAAATTTTTCTTAAACACTAATAAATTACAACACAGAAGTAATTTAAGTATCTCAAATGTTCTGCAGTATGGAAAGTTATGGGTTTTATTTTTGTAGTGATAAAATTTCGTGAATGCCAGAAGTGAGTTTCTTAATTGTTTTTGTATGTGTGTCGTTGTTGTTATTGTTATTATTATTATAGTTGTTATTATTATTGTTATTATTATTATCATTATATTGCTAGGCACAGGACAATGGATTTTTTGATTTCCGTAACTTCAACATCTCAAAATATGACTTCTATGATGTACGTATCCATAAAATATATGTTATTGAATCTAATTCAGTCTAAACAATTATACTTTAATAAGTAATATCAGTGATGTATTTGTTTTACAAGTGAAAAGATTGAGTTAAAGATGTAAATATTTAAAATTATTGCTCCATATGTATAATTTTACTGTAGCTTAAATGTGCGAGTACAAATGATTTATATTTAACATCCTGGTAACATTGTGTAGATAATGTTTAAGTAAACTCTTGTTACTCAGTGTAATATTAACATGTAATATTAATGTGAGAGAGGAAACACTGCTACCACCTAGTGACCAACCATTATCACTACAACAATCTTTGAAAGTAAATAGCCCAAAACAGTGAGGGACAGAGCCATTTTATTAAATATGTGCACTTTACAGATTATTTTGAGATTAAGAAGAAAAACCACATAGATCCATAAAACATTCTGAGTAAACACTCACCTTTTTTATATATTGTGGTTTATTTTCAGCATGTTAGATAATTTATATAATATGTAATGAGGTAAAAAATAAAGTATCTTATTCTTAGACATTAAAAAAACATTGTAAGTAACATTCTTTGGTGAATTTAGGCTTTTAAAGCCCTATATCTGGAAATGTATTTTCTATGGGATTAAACTGGATGTAAAACATCAGTCCTATATATAAGTAGACTATTATTTTTTTTTACAGAAAGTTGACAATGGAGATTTGCATTGGGTGATCCCAAACAAGTTTTTAGCCTTTTGTGGGCCTCATCGTACAACAGAAATTGACGATAAAGGTATGAAATAATAAGGCATAGTTTAAAGTTACTACATCATAGTTCATATTCATATTTTTAATACCAACACCATTGCATATTATTTTTGTTTTGTGAAATGCCAGCCAGAAATATTTATTTATTTGTTTATTTTGTCAAACAATTTAATATTGTTAAAAAAATCAGAAATTAATTTAAATTTATTTTTGACAACTGAAGAATAATGCAGCCATCAAAGAAAACTCACTCCTGTGAAAACAATGTCTCTCTGCAAAAATCAGTCAAAACACACGTTTACATATAAATTCCTGCCAGTCTATTCGTTTTTGTTTTGTTAGTTGATTGTTGAAACATTTACTAGTTAAATTTCAACTGCTTATTTTTCTTTCAATTTTTTGTTAATGTTGGTTTTGAAAAATTTACTTCTATCAACTTACAATAATTTGTTCTTTTATTGTATTGTTTGAGACTTTTAAAATTGCGTTGAAATCATTATTTCTACATGATTTGTTTTTTTTTCTTTTTATTAATTATGTGTCAAATATTAGTTATAAATCTGTTCTAATTTCTTAGTATTTTAATGCAGTAATTATTATTTCTGCGTATAAAAAGCAGCACATGAATAATTTAGATGAATGTATTTAAACTAGAATTACATTTAATTAAAAGTGATAGTGTTAGAAAACATTTTTTTGATCTAGTTTAAGTTACAAGTATTTCTTAGATAGCAAATAAATAATCTTTTTTCTGGCATGTACTTGACAAAACAAGAAGGTTTAAATTTCTTACTGAGTTCTCTACCCAAGCAGATTAATTGGTGCTCAAGCAGTCAGCTCTGATTAAACTGCTGGTGTGTGTTTTTTCTATC
>CM022670.1:27546915-27596180 GCA_012295275.1 Chrysomallon squamiferum
TTGAGTATTAAGTTTTCCAACTGTTTTCCTCTGATGTTTACATCGTCACATCCCCAAAAGTGTGGTGACCATTAAATTCTCCAGTAACAATGAAGGGAGTAACGTAGTTGGTCAAGAAGACCTCGAAGTGTCTTGAGATTAAAATTAAAATGATTAAATGGTGGCAAATAAACTGAGTTCAGAGTAATAGTTTTAACATCTGAGTTTGCCAGATGCACCAATGCAAGGTAATCACGAAGGAAAAAAGAAAGCCTCCCAAAAAGGCAATTTTTGGCTCCAAAAATTCATTTAGGAGACAGGTTTACATTTCTAACATTTGAAAACAACAACAACAACAACAACAACAATAATAATAAAATTTTAAAAATCGGTATTTGCATGAACATAGGTCGCGCAACAACATGTCACTGTATTCCAAGAAACTTTCAGCAAGATAGGATTAAAATATATCTTAATACTTATGTTGTCAAGAGCTCTTTTCACCGTTTGTTGTGAAAAAGAGATTAATATTTGAAACTAGATTCTTGTTCTAGATAGGTTCAGAAATTAAATGAATATGTGCACAGTTTATCCTACTGTTTTGAGCAAACAAATGCATAGGTTAAGTCCCGTAACAAAGGATTTTATTTAGTTTTGCTCAAATACATACTGTGTGATGACACTTTTGGCAGTAAATAGCATTGTAAGGATTGATTGATTTATTCTTGAAAAACCCACCACTGAATGGTATGATGTGTGTGTTTCAATGTACACATATGCACTTTCTAAGCAAACTAAAATACAGCGAAGATTATAGAATCAATTTAGGATAAAGTAGTGAAAAGGTTAGGTTTGAGAGAAACTGTAAAATTTAAGACACTATCCTTTGAAAGTATTAAGTTTAAAAAAACTGTTTTCGTAAGATGATGTATTTATTCTGAAATTCATGTTTTTAAAACATTTCTGCATTATTCAATTAACAAACAAAAATCAATACTGCTATTAAAATCAATTACTTTTTAAAAATAATTAATGTTCATTCTTGTAGTGACTAAGACAAGTACCTTTAAACTAAGAAAATATGTAAATTTGTGTCATTGTAAGAATTTACAAATTGATAAAATTTCGATTATGTTAGCAACTTTATTATATGAATTACTATAATACTTCTGAAATATAACAATAAATAGTCACGAAAAAGTAAAAAACACACTCACACACACTATATATATATATATATATATATTAAAAAGATAAAGCAACTCAGATTGCATGATTAAACATTTTTATTTTTTGTAATTACATGAATATGACTAGAAATTAAAATCAAACCCACCCAAAAAAAAAAAAAAAAAAAATAGACTACAGCCCCCACAAAAAAAAAAAAAAAAAAAAACTACCCAAAAACACAACATTCTTATTTTAATGTGTTAAAAAAAAAAAACAAGTTTAAGGAAAATAAAATGAAGTTTAACTATGATTAAAGTCTGAAAACAGGTACATAGTAGAATGTACATAGTAGAATGTACATAGTAGAGACAATGTGAATACAATGAATATTCGCATTTTTTAAGAAAAAATAAAAGTTAACATATTATTATAAACAAAGCAGATTTCCAAATGGCAATTATTTTTTTAAATATTTTTATATATTATTTTGAACAAAAATGTATTAAATAGTATTAACTACAGTTTGCAGAAAATACAAGGCTAGAATCCAAGAGAGAACAAGGTTTAATATCAATGAATACCTATGCATTAAAAACACACCTAAAACAAGTGATTGGGAAATAGCCAATTACTATTTTAATGATAAATTATTCTAAAAAAAAAAAAAAAAAAAAAATGGAAGAAAATTTTAAAAATTAATTATAAAATGATAATAAGCAAGAGCAAAATTTTCGGAATACACAAAGTGATTTATCAACGATCATATTCAATATTTGTAAGATTTTTTTTTTATTTTTTTTATCTTTGCTATATTGTGGAAATACTGGTAATTTGATAGAATATTTTTTATATATATTAAAATTTAAGTGATGAAAACAAATGACTGGGAAATAGCCAATAACTATTTTAATAAAACTATTTTAAGGTATAAAAACAAGTGATCAGGAAGTAGCCAATTAATATTTTAATGCTAAATTATTCTATCTTTCAAAAAAAAAAAAAAAAAAAAAAAAAAAGAATATTTTAAAAATTAATTATAAAATGATAATAAGGAAGAGCAAAATTTTCGGAATACACAAAGTGATTTATCAATGATCATATTCAATATTTGTAAGATTTTTTTTTTTTTTTTTTTTTTTATCTTCGCTGTATTGTGGAAATACTGGTAATTTGATAGAATATTTTTTATATATATTAAAATTTAAGTGATGAAAACAAATGACTGGGAAATAGCCAATAACTATTTTAATAAAACTATTTTAAGGTATAAAAACAAGTGATCAGGAAGTAGCCAATTAATATTTTAATGCTAAATTATTCTATCTCAAAAAAAAAAAAAAAAAAAAAAAAAAAAAATTTAAAAGAAAATTAAAAAATTATTATAAAATTATAATAACCAATAGCAAAATTTTCTGAATACACAGAGTGATTTATTACGAATGATATTCAATATTTGTAAGATTTTTTTTTTTTTTTTTTTTTTTTTTTTTCAGTTTGTGGAAATACTGGTAATTTGATAGAAGATTTTTATATATATTAAAATTTAAGTGATAAAAACAAGTGACTAGGAAAAAGCCAGTAACTATTTTAATAAAACTATTAAATTTATTTTATAGGTTATTAAAGGTAATCAAAAAATGATGAATAACTAACAGCAAAAATTTTTGAACACACAAAATGACATTTGTAAGATTTCTTTTTTTTTAGATGTAGCAAATACCAGGTAGAATCCAAGAGGGAACAAGGTTTAATATCAATGAATACCTATGCATTAAAAAAACAGACCTAAAACAAGTGATGGGGAAATAGCCAATTACTATTTTAATATTAAATTATTCTATCTATCAAAAATAAATAAATAAATAAATAAATAAATAAATAAATAAATAAATAAATAAATAAATAAATAAAAATTAAAATAAATAATAAAATAAAAATTACATAAAGCCGACAAATTTTTTGGAATACACAAAATCATTTATTAAGGATGATATTCAATATTTTTAAGATTTTTTTTTTTTTAACTTGGCTATATTCTGGAAATACTGGAAATCTGATAGAATATTTTTTATATATATTAAAATTTAAGTGTTAAAAACAAGTGACTGGGAAATAGCAAATAACAATTTTAGTAAATATATTATTTTTTTTTTTTTTTTTTATTCTTTTTCTAAATCGAAAGATAATTAAAAAGGTAACCAACAGCAAACGTTTTTGAACACACAAAATGATATTTGTAAGATTTCTTTTCTTCAACTCGGTTGTATTGTGGAAATACTGGTAACTTGATACAAAATGTTTTAAATATATTTAAATTTAAGGTATAAAAACAAGTGATCAGGAAGTAGCCAATTAATATTTTAATGCTAAATTATTCTATCTTTCTTTCAAAAAAAAAAAAAAAAAAAAAAAAAAAAAAAAAAAATGGAAGAATATTTTAAAAATTAATTATAAAATGATAATAAGCAAGAGCAAAATTTTCGGAATACACAAAGTGATTTATCAATGATCATATTCAATATTTGTAAGATTTTTTTTTTTTTTTTTTTTTTTTTTTTTTTTTATCTTCGCTATATTGTGGAAATACTGGTAATTTCATAGAATATTTTTTATATATATTAAAATTTAAGTGATAAAAACAAATGACTGGGAAAAAGCCAGTAACTATTTTAATAAAACTATTTTAAGGTATAAAAACAAGTGATCAGGAAGTAGCCAATTAATATTTTAATGCTAAATTATTCTATTCTATCTTCAAAAAAAAAAAAAAAAAAAAAAAAAAAAAAAAAAAAAAAAAAAAGAAAATTAAAAAATTATTATAAAATGATAATAACCAATAGCAAAACTTTCCGAATACACAAAGTGATTTATCAATGATCATATTAAATATTTGTAAGATTTTTTTTTTCAGTTTGGCTATATTGTGGAAATACAGGTAATTTGATAGAAGATTTTTATATATATTAAAATTTAAGTGATAAAAACAAGTGACTAGGAAAAAGCCAGTAACTATTTTAATAAAACTATTAAATTTATTTTATAGGTTATTAAAGGTAATCAAAAAATGATGAATAACAAACAGCAAAAATTTTTGAACACACAAAATGACATTTGTAAGATTTCTTTTTTTAGATGTAGCAAATACCAGGTAGAATCCAAGAGGGAACAAGGTTTAATATCAATGAATACCTATGCATTAAAAACACACCTAAAACAAGTGATGGGGAAATAGCCAATTACTATTTTAATATTAAATTATTCTATCTATCAAAAATAAATAAATAAATAAATAAATAAATAAATAAATAAATAAATAAATAAATAAATAAATACAAATTAAAATAAATAATAAAATAAAAATTACATAAAGCCGACAAAATTTTTGGAATACACAAAATCATTTATTAAGGATGATATTCAATATTTTTAAGATTTTTTTTTTTTTAACTTGGCTATATTCTGGAAACACTGGAAATCTGATAGAATATTTTTTATATATATTAAAATTTAAGTGTTAAAAACAAGTGACTGGGAAATAGCAAATAACAATTTTAATAAATATATTATTTTTTTTTTTTTTTTTTTATTCTTTTTATAAATCGAAAGATAATCAAAAAGGTAACCAACAGCAAACGTTTTTGAACACACAAAATGATATTTGTAAGATTTCTTTTCTTCAACTCGGTTGTATTGTGGAAATACTGGTAACTTGATACAAAATGTTTTAAATATATTTAAATTTAAGGTATAAAAACAAGTGATCAGGAAGTAGCCAATTAATATTTTAATGCTAAATTATTCTATCTTTCAAAAAAAAAAAAAAAAAAAAAAAAATGGAAGAATATTTTAAAAATTAATTATAAAATGATAATAAGCAAGAGCAAAATTTTCGGAATACACAAAGTGATTTATCAATGATCATATTCAATATTTGTAAGATTTTTTTTTTTTTTTTTTTTTTTTTTTTCTTCGCTATATTGTGGAAATACTGGTAATTTCATAGAATATTTTTTATATATATTAAAATTTAAGTGATAAAAACAAGTGACTAGGAAAAAGCCAGTAACTATTTTAATAAAACTATTAAATTTATTTTATAGGTTATTAAAGGTAATCAAAAAATGATGACTTGATACAATATGTTTTAAATATATTTAAATTTAAGGTATAAAAACAAGTGATCAGGAAGTAGCCAATTAATATTTTAATGCTAAATTATTCTATCTTTCAAAAAAAAAAAAAAAAAAAAAAAAAAAATAAAAAAAAAAATTAAAAAAAAAATTAAAAAAAAATTAAATGAAAATTAAAAAATTATTATAAAATGATTATTCTATCTATCAAAAATAAATAAATAAATAAACCAATAAATAAATAAATAAATAAAATATATTTAAATTTAAGGTATAAAAACAAGTGATCAGGAAGTAGCCAATTAATATTTTAATGCTAAATTATTCTATCTTTCAAAAAAAAAAAAAAAAAAAAAAAATGGAAGAATATTTTAAAAATTAATTATAAAATGATAATAAGCAAGAGCAAAATTTTCGGAATACACAAAGTGATTTATCAATGATCATACTAAATATTTGTAAGATTTTTTTTTTCAGTTTGGCTATATTGTGGAAATACAGGTAATTTGATAGAAGATTTTTATATATATTAAAATTTAAGTGATAAAAACAAGTGACTAGGAAAAAGACAGTAACTATTTTAATAAAACTTAAATTTATTTTATAGGTTATTAAAGGTAATCAAAAAATGATGAATAACTAACAGCAAAAATTTTTGAACACACAAAATGACATTTATAAGATTTCTTTTTTAGAATATTAGTTTAAACAAAGATGTGTTAAATAGTATTAACTACAGTTTGCAGCAAATAACAGGCTACAATCCAAGAGGGAACAAGGTTTAACATGAATGAATACCTATGCATTAGAAACACACCTAAAACAAGTGATCAGGAAATAGCCAATTACTATTCTAAGTTAAAATTATTCTATCTATCGAAAGCAAAATGAAACAAAAAATAAAAACAAAAGAAATAAATAAAATAAAAATTAATTAAAGCTGACAAAATTTTCAGAATACACAAAATCATTTATTAAGGATGATATTCGATATTTGTAAGATTCTTTTCTTCAACTTGGCTGTATTGTGGAAATACTGGTAACTTAAAATTTAAGTGATAAAAAGAAGTGACTGGGAAATGGCCAATAATTTTAATGAAACATTTTATGATAAAATGGTAATCAAAAAATGATAAATAACCAACCTGAAAATTTTCTGTATACACCAAATGGTATTGGTAAAAAAAAATAAAAATAAAATATTGAACTTAAATAACAATAAAGCAAAAATGAATTAATAACATGATAATAAGCAACAGCAAAATTTTCAGAATACATAATTACTATTTTAATGTCAAATTATTCTATCTTCAAAAAAAAAAACAAACAAAAAAATAAAATTAAAATAAACGATAAATAAAAACGAATTAAAAACATGATAATAAGCAACAGCAAAATTTTCAAAATACATAATTACTATTTTAATGTCAAATTATTCTGACTTTCAAAAAACAAAACAAACAAAAAAATTTAAAATTAAAATAAACAATAAATAAAAAAATGAATTAAAAACAACATGATAATAAGCAACAGCAAAATTTTCAGAATACATAATTACTGTTTTAATGTCAAATTATTCTATCTCAAAAAAAACAACAATCAAAAAAAAAAAAAAAATAAAATTAAAATAAACAATAAATAAAAAATGAATTAAAAACATGATAATAACAACAGCAAAATTTTCAAAATACATAATTACTATTTTAATGTCAAATTATTCTGACTTTCAAAAACAAAACAAACAAAAAAAAATTTAAAATTAAAATAACAATAAAGCAAAAAATGAATTAAAAACATGATAATAAGCAACAGCAAAATTTTCAGAATACATAATTACTGTTTTAATGTCAAATTATTCTATCTTTCAAAAAAAAAAAAACAAAAAAAAAAATAAAATTAAAATAAATTCTGACTTTCAAAAACAAAATAAACAAAAAAATGAATTAAAAAACATGATAATAAGCAACAGCAAAATTTTCAGAATACATAATTACTATTTTAGTGTCAAATTATTCTAACTTTCAAAAAAAAAAAAAAAAAAAGAAACAAAAGAAAATTAAAATTAAAATAAACGATAAAATAAAAACGAATTAAAAACACAATAATAAGAAACAGCCAAATTTTCAGGATTATACAAATACTATTTTAATGTCAAATTATTCTGTTTCAAAAAAAAAAAAAAAAAAAAAAAAAAATTAAAATTAAAATAAACAACTAAAAAAAAATGAATAAGAAAAAAAATTATAATAACCAACAGCAAAATTTTCAGAATACACAATTACCATTTTAATGTCAAATTATTCTATCTTTCAAAAAAAACAAAAAAAAAAAAAATTTTTTTAAATTAAAATAAACAATAAAGTAAAAACCATATAAAACAGCAACTGGCCAATCAAAGCTAATATCTTTTTTTGCCAGAAATAAAGCTTGACATTTTTGGCAAAGGATATCATAAATTATAACTTTGTGTATAGTTATTTAATTACATTACAAATTTTTTTATACACTATTTCATCTACATTTAATTGTATGAATTCAAAAAATACATATTTCCAATTATCTCACCATAAAAAAACAAAACAAAAATTAAAAAAAAAAAAAAATTAAATAAAATGTTCAAAAGATAGAAAACAATTTTTTTTTAAATTAGAAAATGATGAATAAGCATGAATTAAAAAAAAAAAAAGGTATATATTTCCAATTATCTGACCAAACTATTTTTTTTTATAATTTAAAAATCACGATAATTTTCCACTTTGAAAATTGAATTTCATATTCTGATTTACAGAAATTTTCTAAATCATTCAGAAAAAAAAAGACAGACTGATAGAAAATATTATAATGACATTTTAAAACATATTGCAAACAGCAGTTTCTGTACTATACTGGCTATGTGATTGCATTAGAATTATTTAGCATTTGACAGAGAAGTTCAACTGTGTAGGAAAAGGTAATGCCACTAATTACAATAATAATAACAATGAAATAATAATAATAATAATAATAATAATAATAATAACAATAAACAATTTTATGAATAATAAAATTACACATGCATGTGTATAAAGTTGCCATGCACTCTTGTTTTAGCTATTACCCGTCTTGTTAGTACACTTATCTACTTCTTATATTTTTCAATGTTGTTATACCAGTACTTTTATTCTTAGAATAAAACCTTTTTGCTGAATTTAAACAAATTTTTTTTTTTAAACAAAAAATAACCGAGTTAAAAAAAAAAGACTACCTCTTCACTTGTGTGAATAGATAGATACTGATATAATAGATACTATTGACAGAGACACACATATTAAAATTTAAGTGATAAAGAATATAATGCTTATTTATATATATATATATATATTATATATTTTACAGTTTTCTGAATAAATATTAAAAACTTTTAGAATCATAAAAGATTTTTTTTCAGTATTTTAAAAAAAATAAAATAAAGAAATGAACAATATTAATTTATAAAAAAAAAAGAAAAAAGGACAAAAAAAAAACTACCTTTTCACAGATATGAGTAGTTTTATATATGTTGATGTTGAGAACATAATCAATGGCTTATATGATGCTTATATGATATTTAGCTATTTCCCCGTCTTGTTAGTACTTATCTTATCTTCTTATATTTTTACAAATATGAGTACTTTTATTCTTAGAATAAAACCTTTTTGCTGAATTTAAGCAATTTTTTTTTTAAAAAAAAAAATAAATGAGTTAATGAAAAAGACTACCTCTTCACTTGTGTGAATAGATAGATACTGATATAATAGATACTATTGACAGAGACACACATATTAAAATTTAAGTGATAAAGAATATAATGCTTATTATATATATATATATTTTACAGTTTTCTGAATAAATATTAAAAACTTTTAGAATCATAAAAGATTTTTTTTCAGTATTTAAAAAAAATAAAATAAAGAAATGAACAATATTAATTTACAAAAAAAAAAGAAAAAAGGACAAAAAAGCTAAAAGTAAAAAAATTATAAGCAACAAAAAAAAAAACCTTTTCACAGATATGAGTAGTTTTATATATGTTGATGTTGATGTTGAGAACATAATCAATGGCTTATATGATGCTTATATGATATTTAGCTATTTCCCCGTCTTGTTTAGTACTTATCTACTTCTTATATTTTTTACAATGTTGTTATACCAGTACTTTTATTCTTAGAATAAAACCTTTTTTGCTGAATTTAAACAAATTTTTTTTTAAACAAAAATAACCTGAGTTAATGAAAAAAGACTACCTCTTCACTTGTGTGAATAGATAGATACTGATATAATAGATACTATTGACAGAGACACACATATTAAAATTTAAGTGATAAAGAATATAATATTTATATATATATATATATTTTACAGTTTTCTGAATAAATATTAAAAACTTTTAGAATAAAAAAAAAGATTTTTTTCAGTATTTAAAAAAAAAATAAAATAAAGAAATGAACAATATTAATTTACAAAAAAAAAAGAAAAAAGGACAAAAAAGCTAAAAGTAAAAAAATTATAAGCAACAAAAAAAAAAACCTTTTCACAGATATGAGTAGTTTTATATATGTTGATGTAACAGATGTTGAGAACATAATCAATGGCTTATATGATGCTTATATGATATTTAGCTATTTCCCCGTCTTGTTAGTACTTATCTACTTCTTATATTTTTACAATGTTGTTATACCAGTACTTTTATTCTTAGAATAAAACCTTTTTTGCTGAATTTAAACAAAATTTTTTTTAAACAAAAATAACCTGAGTTAATGAAAAAAGACTACCTCTTCACTTGTGTGAATAGATAGATACTGATATAATAGATACTATTGTATACAGACACACATATTAAAATTTAAGTGATAAAGAATATAATGCTTATTATATATATATATATTTTACAGTTTTCTGAATAAATATTAAAAACTTTTAGAACCATAAATTTTTTTTTCAGTATTTAAAAAAAATAAAATAAAGAAATGAACAATATTAATTTACAAAAAAAAAAAGAAAAAAGGACAAAAAAGCTAAAAGTAAAAAAATTATAAGCAACAAAAAAAAAAACCTTTTCACAGATATGAGTAGTTTTATATATGTTGATGTAACAGATGTTGAGAACATAATCAATGGCTTATATGATGCTTATATGATATTTAGCTATTTCCCCGTCTTGTTAGTACTTATCTACTTCTTATATTTTTACAATGTTGTTATACCAGTACTTTTATTCTTAGAATAAAACCTTTTTTGCTGAATTTAAACAAAATTTAAAAAAAAAAAAATAACCTGAGTTAATGAAAAAAAAGACTACCTCTTCACTTGTGTGAATAGATAGATACTGATATAATAGATACTGTATACAGACACACATATTAAAATTTAAGTGATAAAGAATATAATGCTTATTATATATATATATTTTACAGTTTTCTGAATAAATATTAACAACTTTTAGAACCATAAATTTTTTTTTCAGTATTTAAAAAAAATAAAATAAAGAAATGAACAATATTAATTTAAAAAAAAAAAAAAAAAAAAAAGGACAAAAAAAGCTAAAAGTAAAAAAATTATAAGCAACAAAAAAAAAAAACCTTTTCACAGATATGAGTAGTTTTATATATGTTGATGTAACAGATGTTGAGAACATAATCAATGGCTTATATGATGCTTATATGATATTTAACCGTTTCCTGTCTTGTTAGTACATTCTACTACTTCTTTTATTTTTATAATTTTGTTATGCCATTACTTTTATTCTTAGAATTAAACCTTTTTACTGAATTTAAACAAATTATCTTTTTTAAACAAATATAACCGAGATAATGATAACCTATGTCTTGCATATGTAAAATACGAAACTCTAAAATATTACAATATGAGTAAAATAATACACTGGTTTAGAAAGTGTAGTTTTTGCATAGTTTTTCTAGCTTTATGAAAACTTTGACCATTCTTTATATCAATTTTCCTATTCTACTTCATCTCATAAAAACAAGAATAGCATCTTTAGGTTGTAATTAAATAACATCATAGACATACAACCATTCGGTTAAATATATAGAAATAAATAAAAAGTTAATAATCTACAAAATCAGTACATATCTGTTCTGCACATTTTGTCTTTAGGTTAATATTAAACAACATCATTTACTTTCAACTATACATTTAAATATATGGAAATAAACAGAGTTAATAATTTAGAAGAGTGAAACTTTACATTCGACTGTGTCATTTTATCACTGAAAATGGAAAGTCTTAGTAGTGTGGAGAGGTGTTGACCTGAAATGAGAGACATCAATTATAAATTCTCTTCCAAACAATAATAATTATATATGTTTAAAAATGTACGTGCTATAAGAAATTATTACTTTAAGATGTTAAGACTGTTAATTGAAATGAAATGGTGGTATATGTTATTAAAGGGTATGTAACAGCATGACAAAAAGTCGCATACAAGAAGATAGCATTTAGACATTTTAATCAGTGGGGTGAAGGCAGTGACATGGTGTGGGGCAGGATCAGTTATCATCAAACAGCACTTCATATTTGCCATGGCAGAGTCAATATCATCTACTGCTGGGATAATGTCTTGCAAAATTATATAATTCTCTTCTTTCGTCAGCTTAGAGATACACACATAATGTATCATAACACAGTATCTTGCCTATGTCCTTTGCCTTGAATGGAAACACATCTCATATCTTACACAGATGAACAACCTTAGAGAGGTGGAACACATGCTACAGTAGGGATGGAATGCTACCAGAGAACACATTCACAGACTTGTCTTGGTTGTGTATTTTCAATGATATGCACAATAGATGTGTATATCTCTCATAGCTATTACATTACCTGTCATGAAATATTCACTTATAATTCATGTAAAAACAATTCACAAGTATCTCTGATATTTTTTATTTATCTAATTAAGAGTTACTGAAAGTTTTTTCTATTATTATAATTTTTATCATGATCAATATTATTATTATTATTATTATTATTATTATTATTATTATTATTATTATTATTATTATTATTTAAATACTTTACATTAACATTGAATTGCAATATAAACTTATAATATTTTAAAATTAATCTGAAAAGTTTCTATGTAACTGATGTGGTTGAACAAATTAAATTAAAAGAGTTATAACAATACAAATTTATCCTAGACTGTTATTAATCATAAAAATTACGTGTAATCAGTTTCTTTATATTTATTGTAAACTTTAGTCACAACCTCTTCAAATAAATGTCGGTTGACAACTTTTTCTTTATTAAATATAACAAATTACTCTTTTAATTTCAACCATGTTTGAGGAGAAAACCAATACAAGGAAAATTTTAAGAAAAAAAAGAAGATTATGGTCAAATATTTAAAAAAAAAAAAAAAAAAAAAAAAAAAAAAAAAGAAAATTTTAATCAGCACTATAAACTACTTTTAGAAAAACAAAAATGTAAAAAGTGTAGAAAACAGATGAATCATGAAACAAAATCTTCAAATCCTGCACATCCCCAAAATAAAACAAAACAAACCACATCACAAAAAATAAATAACAGCTATAAAATTATGTGAAGTTCTTTGAGAACCATTGTATTTGATTTCTGTGCAAATCACAGGAAAGGTGACAATATCTAACTTACTTCATTGCAGGATCGTAAGAAATGTTTGTGCAGACTGTCGTTTGGTGGTTTGCGAATTTTCATTAAGAGTTTCCTTTTGTAACTCTCTGATGGAACATCTAGGGTGCCTGTACTTGTACCAAGGTTACGTCTGGAAGATAATTAAACATGGTATGAAAATAATATTATTATTATTGCTGGCTGAAGTTTGAATTAGTACTGTTTAACAATAAATGTGGGGAAACAAAAGCAAAAGAAAAAACAAAACAGTACAGTTATATGTGTATTACTTCAAAAAATAAAGTCGACTACAGTTAAGAATCTTTAATACCATGCAAAAGAACAAAAATATACTAACACTGCCAATTAATACTCGAATCACTTTTTGTTAAGATGTTACACTATCACAGTTTAATGTGTACAGTCAACACAAAAAGCAGACATTAAGACAGTAGCAACAATAATAACAGAAAATATAACCCACAAGAAAACCACGCAATTAATGACTTAATACAGATCATTAAGTACCAAATGAAAACTTCCAATTTTAATGGTAGTGGGCTGCACATCTGATTTTGATCTTTAGCACTGCCCGTAATTGTCATTTTCTATCACAGTTATAATAAAACATTTTTTAAAAGGCACAATCCATCTTAGATCAGTTATCAATTTAGGTCACTAGAAAGTCGAACTATAATATAAACATTTAAAACTATTTTCACCTAAAAGCTAGAAGATAAATGTCACTTTCATTTGATATTATTAAAAAATTATACACAGGCATCACACAAAATGTCTTACCTGTGTATTGTAGAGTAATGAGAATTGAAAAGCGGGGTATTTTGTTTCGATTGTGAGTTTTGAAATGTATTTCACGAGAATCTGTTTTTTTCAATTTTTTGGCTTGGCTTATTCCACTATCACTGAAACCAAAATTAGAAAACAATAAATTCATTCATAACAAGATGATTACAGATAACACACGTATAATAAACACATTATTAAAATACTGTTAACATTAGTTTTCTTAAACATTTTCTGAAAAATTAGATTGAGAAGATATGTTTCTCAGAGATTTTTACCAAACACTATTATTTTGCAGGGTTAGCATGGAGATTTAAAAGAAAAAAAAGGAATACAATCTGTCATTCCTTTAATTTATAGCTATCTAAATACATATGGTCACTGACACAAGCAAACTTGTTATCTAAAGTATCTAAATTATATGTATTTCATAAAATCTTCTACCATTTTTCAAAGCAATACTTGAGGTGCAACATATACACGAGTATTTACGTTATCTAGTCAAGATATAGGTAAAGTTTTCATCTATCATGTAAACTGAGGTGTGAACATAGATTCTTTTGTTATTACAAAGGTATGAAAGTTTCGTACTTATTTAGGTCACAGCGCCTGCGTTTTTTCTTGTTCAGTTTGTCACCTTGGGTTTCTTTGTTGTCGTTCACTGCAGATGACTCGCAATATATCTAAAAATTAATTAAAAATAAATACAAATTTTTTGTAATCTAATAATTTTTCTTTCATTTCTAACAGTAATCAGTGACATAAATCTGTCTCTAAGGACCAATATCTCATTTTTTATACAACTTTTCCAAGCCAAGTATTATTATTAATAATTATTATTATACATGATTCTTTTTCCTTTTATGTGAGAAACAGTTAAGAAAATTTAAACTGCTTCAAGGAATGTTATCAAAGTGAAATGGTCTACATTACATTAAATATAACACTATATGTAAACATCATCGCAATAATAAATAAATCCGAGATTAAAATGGTCTTTTCAGCACAGTTATCTTGGTGTTTTTTTCATGTTATAATACATACGTGTTTTTCTTGATAAGGAATACTATTCACGCTTTGGTTGCCTGGAGAAATCATTTCTTGAACCCACAAGACCAGTTTTGAAAGCCAAGGTCTGTTGTTCTTCTTAATTTCCTCCTCTCTGTATAAATCTCCCTCGTGCCAAAGCCAGTCTTGCTTCCTGAAACAACAGTTTTATACATCTAACACCTTGCACACAAATCATTGTATTTCATTCTCTCTTTTTGTTTTGTTTTTTTGTAATAAAACTTTTTATTTCACAGAAATATTTTGGTGAAAAAAGTTTTATTTCAAACTGCTTGAATATTCAGTTGAGTAGCTGCCATATTTTATATGAATGTGATATCTGAAATACACATTTTATGTATATGTGTATATCTATGTAGGTATACATATACGTAAGGCAGACTTACTGTTCAAGAAAGGTTTGCTGTCTCCCAATCACTGATCCTGGTCTTGCTATCCTAGCCCACGTGATGGCTTCTCTGGCAGTGAATTTAAAGTGTTTCATAATATAGCAGCAGATGAGGGTGCCAGTCCGCCCCAGCCCCCGCTGAAAATAAATTTAAATATTTACTTGGTAAATGAACATCAGCATTTAAGTTTTAAACAAACTTTCCTCAATCAGTCTGAGAAAATATCAAAGCTATACCTTTGCAGTGCACTGCAATAGCGAGGCTGGAGCGTTCCGATATGTCCAGAAACCTGCGGATGATGTCATCGCTTGGGACGCTGCCATCTTCAAAGAAAAGGTCGTAAAATTCAAATCCAGCTGCTTCAAAGGTGCTGGCATCATACATCTTCCGATTTAGTCGTATGATCGTTGACACATTATGATTTTGTAAAATGGGGACATAGTCTCCAGGTGAAAACGATAAAAATCCTGAAAAGATGATAAAATGATTATTCATACACTCTACTTACAGTAATCGCAAGTAAAAAAAAAATTTCATTTTAAAGATTTTATTCAATTTAAATGAATAGTTCAAAATGTTTGTTAATTTCCCATTGTATCGCTATTCATGAGTTATTTCCCTTCAATAAAATTTTAAAAGCAGACTCATTTAAGAATTATGTGACATTTTAGACTACAGTTTGCATTTCAAAACCAATTAAACTAACCAATTTTCTCAAAGTGTTCATAACAAAGTTAATTTTTTATTTTTTATTTTTCTGTATGTGGTGGGTTATTCACTTAAATGACTCACTAAGTCATCCACTTATGACTGACTGTAACAATGTTCCTAAGTATCATTCTATCAACCTTTCTATGGAAGGCATTTTTCAGAACGATTTTTAAAATGTTATAGTGAACTGAGAAACAACATTTTGAATATTTTAATTTGTGATGATTGTAAATATATAAATATGATGTTTTAGCGATCACTCAGAATCTACAAAAAAATACAGAAAATAGAATAAATGAAGTATTTCAGTGCACTATTAAAGTAATAAACATTCTTATAAACTGACACATGCTTTTGTATTTCAATATGAACAAACAACAGGTTGTAAGTAAATGAATAAAACAAACAAACAAAAGCCAACAAAATGGAAGTGAATTTATAAATTTTAAGAAAGAAGAAAAAACTTAGATGTGAAAATAAGACAAGAAGAAAGTGTTCTTAGCAACTACAAGCAAGTGTTAAAACAAAAATTAGTTCGATTTTCTTTCTCTCACTCAAGATGCATCAATCATGGATACAGAACACTGTTAATAAATATGGAAAGGCATGCCACACAAAGTGAGTAAGCTTGATTTGAAGTGAAAGGTTTCTCAGTCATACCATACTCTAGCTTGGTCTTTGGATGTGGTCCACTGTAAGGTAGAAATTTGTTGGGTACAATCCAGTTGTGATCTTCATTTTCTACTCACTGCAGGGCCAAACAGAATACATGAAAAATTAGCAACAATGATAAGAAATATCTATGGTCTTCCATGTTAAATTCCATTCTCTGTCTTAGAAGCATTCGTGTTCAGTGTTATTTTAATGACAGTCTGGAGTGATTCAATAGAAACCTGTTACTATTATTTACTTTTTGACGCAAAACAATGACGTTACATAGGTATCTTTGATAATTGGTGAATGTTCATTATTTACTAGTTATATTTATTTTAATATTTTCTGGTTGAAAAGCTGATGTTCTGGATCCCCTAAAAGAAAAATAATTTCACATACTTTGTAGTGAATAATAATGTTAAAACAAACATGGAGAATGCAAATGTACAAAATATTTACTACAAAAAGTATTCTTCTCAAAGGAAATGCACAATCTTAAGGCAGATATTTCTGAAACTGAAAATATACACCACCAACCAAAAATAAAAACTGTATAGAACTAGAGTGAATTTGCCTGGAATCACTTACAAGTATGCCATGATTTAAAATTAATTAGTTTCTGTTAACTGAAATTCTTTCTTAAGTGAACACAACTTAAATATGAGTTCATCTGGTTGTGGATAGAAAAAACACACACCAGCAGTTTAATCAGAGCTGACTGCTTGAGCACCAATTAATCTGCTTGGGTAGAGAACTCAGTAAGAAATGTAAACCTTCTTGTTTTGTCAAGTACATGCCAGAAAAAGATTATTTATTTGCTATCTAAGAAATACTTGTAACTTAAACTAGATCAAAAACTGTTTTCTAACACTATCACTTTTAATTAAATGTAATTCTAGTTTAAATACATTCATCTAAATTATTCATGTGCTGCTTTTTATACGCAGAAATAATAATTACTGCATTAAAATACTAAGAAATTAGAACAGATTTATAACTAATATTTGACACATAATTAATAAAAAGGAAAAAAACAAATCATGTAGAAATAATGATTTCAACGCAATTTTAAAAGTCTCAAACAATACAATAAAAGAACAAATTATTGTAAGTTGATAGAAGTAAATTTTTCAAAACCAACATTAACAAAAATTGAAAGAAAAATAAGCAGTTGAAATTTAACTAGTAAATGTTTCAACAATCAACTAACAAAACAAAAACGAATAGACTGGCAGGAATTTATATGTAAACGTGTGTTTTGACTGATTTTTGCAGAGAGACATTGTTTTCACAGGAGTGAGTTTTCTTTGATGGCTGCATTATTCTTCAGTTGTCAAAAATAAATTTAAATTAATTTCTGATTTTTTTTAACAATATTAAATTGTTTGACAAAATAAACAAATAAATAAATATTTCTGGCTGGCATTTCACAAAACAAAAATAATATGCAATGGTGTTGGTATTAAAAATATGAATATGAACTATGATGTAGTAACTTTAAACTATGCCTTATTATTTCATACCTTTATCGTCAATTTCTGTTGTACGATGAGGCCCACAAAAGGCTAAAAACTTGTTTGGGATCACCCAATGCAAATCTCCATTGTCAACTTTCTGTAAAAAAAAATAATAGTCTACTTATATATAGGACTGATGTTTTACATCCAGTTTAATCCCATAGAAAATACATTTCCAGATATAGGGCTTTAAAAGCCTAAATTCACCAAAGAATGTTACTTACAATGTTTTTTAATGTCTAAGAATAAGATACTTTATTTTTTACCTCATTACATATTATATAAATTATCTAACATGCTGAAAATAAACCACAATATATAAAAAAGGTGAGTGTTTACTCAGAATGTTTTATGGATCTATGTGGTTTTTCTTCTTAATCTCAAAATAATCTGTAAAGTGCACATATTTAATAAAATGGCTCTGTCCCTCACTGTTTTGGGCTATTTACTTTCAAAGATTGTTGTAGTGATAATGGTTGGTCACTAGGTGGTAGCAGTGTTTCCTCTCTCACATTAATATTACATGTTAATATTACACTGAGTAACAAGAGTTTACTTAAACATTATCTACACAATGTTACCAGGATGTTAAATATAAATCATTTGTACTCGCACATTTAAGCTACAGTAAAATTATACATATGGAGCAATAATTTTAAATATTTACATCTTTAACTCAATCTTTTCACTTGTAAAACAAATACATCACTGATATTACTTATTAAAGTATAATTGTTTAGACTGAATTAGATTCAATAACATATATTTTATGGATACGTACATCATAGAAGTCATATTTTGAGATGTTGAAGTTACGGAAATCAAAAAATCCATTGTCCTGTGCCTAGCAATATAATGATAATAATAATAACAATAATAATAACAACTATAATAATAATAACAATAACAACAACGACACACATACAAAAACAATTAAGAAACTCACTTCTGGCATTCACGAAATTTTATCATTACAAAAATAAAACCCATAACTTTCCATACTGCAGAACATTTGAGATACTTAAATTACTTCTGTGTTGTAATTTATTAGTGTTTAAGAAAAATTTCTGCACTAAAACTGGCAGAACCTATTTAGTCAAATAGTTATCCAGTGTAAGTTTAAATCAATGTACCATCACACAACTTTATCACAACAGTTTTTAATTGATTCGAGTTTTACTCTTTTTCATACTCTATTTAACTGATAGTTTTAAACAAAATTAAATTCTGGTAAGATAATAGATTTAAAAAAAAGATATGCCAATTTATTTCATAATAAAATTTAATTCTCTCGTAACGAGGTATTTTGAGGTGTAACATTTACCTTTTTAATTGCTTTGAAGCAATCCAGCAAGGTAAGAAAATATGTGCAGGACCCAAACGCAGCATCCCTGGAAAATAATAAAATCAAATTATAATACTGGTTATATTACTGCATAGTTTTCAATTCTTCAAAGCTATTATTTTTTTCAAGATTTATGTACAGAAACTTTTTATGTCCTTTTGAAATCCAGACATGGAAAGTATGAATAATACAATTATTTTGTCTACTGTTTTAGTCAGATGTTTGCTGGGGGTTGTTTATTCTAAAAACACAGTTACTTTTACTGAAACAATGTTAAATGTGGGGGGAAAAAATTATACATTTTGTTTGATTTTATGGCAGTTGTATTAAAAGTTATGATAATATTGAATAAATATGTTAAGCACAACTTTGTTTTCAATCAAGTGGAATTAGTTGATTTTTGTTATTTAAATTTTTTAAAATTATAATAAGAAAGCCACACAAACAGAAAAGCTTGATTTTAAATCACCCAACCATTTTGTTTTGCAACTGCAAGACACAGAATAAGAAAATAAGCCCGAGTGAGTGTAAAACTACACTGAACTTTTTATAAAGGTCAAGTCGGACAACAGTTATAATCAAGTGTTTTGGGGAACGTACCACGAAGAAGAAAAACAAAAGTGACTTTAGAAAGCAATAAACTTTCCCCTCAATGAAATTAATGTCCAAGTGCATTCTAATTTATGTACTTCCAAAAATATAATAATAATAATAATAATAATAATAATAATAATAATAATAATAATATTAATAATAATAATAATAATAATAATAACTAAACATTGGGTAAATATAAATGACATGCATTTCATCAATGCAATTATTAATTTAATTTACAAATATAATTACATAATTGTTTGAACGAAAAAGTTCACTATTTATTAAGACAGCTCATTTCCTTGAATGCTAAATCATGAAATCAATATTGAGCTAGTAATTCAGCTTTGGTGATTTCTGTGTCAGTTACATTACTTCCTATCAAGGTCACATCATGTTTGAAAACAATTACGAAGAAAAGTAATTAGCACTTACAAGTGATCAATGTAACTTGTAAGCAGGCTATTATTATTATTATTATTATTATTATTATTATTATTATTATTATTATTATTATTGTTATTATTATTACATCAAAAGTATACACTGAAATCCAAGATAAGTATATGAATATATAAATAACTGATGGACAACGTATGTCTTACCTAAATGGCCGGAATGGCTGATCTGCTGCTGCAACAAGCATGTTGTAGGCTTCTTCTGGTGTTTTATTCAAATATAGAGTCTGAAAATGGAAAATATTCAACATAGAAGGCTTTAATTTAAGCTCAGGAAATGGCGACTCTTTTTTTTTCCTCTTTATTTAAATATCAGTCAAAATCTGTATTATATCCATTACATTTTTCCATTCATAAATTATGATTGAGTAGTCATAAGGTTTGCATTTGTATCAAACGTATATCTGAATACAATTTAAATTATTAACAGAATCTTAGTTCCAACTAGATATATACTTACAGCATAACAGCCAATCAAGAAGGCCGCATTGGCACGTTTTTTTGCATTATATCTGGTGTAATATACAATTTTTTTGTTTGCCAATGAGAAGCACTGAAAACAAAAAAATGAACTATTAAGTGTTGTGATTAATAAATTATTTTTATTTTACATTTTTAAAACGAATACCATGAACCACATCCTAAATATAAATCTATATTTACCCACAAAAGTAGTAATCATTTACAGCATCAACAGAAATAAAAGAAAGATTATTTTTTGAATGATAGCAAATTATCCCTGTGTCAATAAAATTCTGTTATTTCTAATATCAATACAGAATTATTTTTAACATTTAAAGCTGTAAAGAAAATTTCATTACGAAAAACAAGGAGTATCCCAGTAGTAAAGTAACAAATACATAATTAAGGTTTTAATTTACTTCAAAATTGAAGAAAAGTTATTCATATTCTTTCCTCAAAATTAATTTATGAAGCCAAATTTTATTAAAAATTTCCATTACAACAGCTTATTACAGTTAGTATAAACCCAGTCTGCATGGAAGCAACAAATTATCAGCACTGATTCACTCAAAGACTGTGTAAAGATTTGTAATTCTGAGTAAAGATCATGTGATTATCTTGGTTTGTTCTCAAATACGTAAATTCTTACAGACAAATAGCTTTCCAATTTTTGGCAAAATCGATAAACATGTCCTAAATTGAGAGGCCCAAAGTCTGAGTTGATCCTGAAACAAAGTAATGAAATAATAATAATATGCAAACAATTCAAATACAAAAGATGGTAAATCAATATTACTAAATTTGGGATCAAATCTTGTTTAAACATAGAATTTTACAAATCTGATCATTAATCTAATCCTTTGAAAGAAACCTTTGTTATGCAAATATTCTTGTCAGTGACAGATATACTTCTTTCTTTTATCTTATTATTTACAGTAACTAACAGCATTTAAGAGAAAATGACAATTAACACAGTCCAACTCATGTCAAACGATCAAGTTTTATACACAGAACATGCTTCTATTTCAAATATTTATTTAATTTCATCATCAGTTTTTGGATGTAATTGTAGAAATATTATATAATGTGTGCATTTGAGTCAGATTTTGGGCAAACTGTACAAGAAAAGCTTATCATGTCTTTTTGGTTTCCCATCCTAACAATTAGTCTAGATATATTCGCTATGTTTATTTACGGACAATAATCTTTATTTTTAGTTAATAAATAATAATCTATTTTTAACAATAGATCAAAATTCTAAATTAGTCAGTAACAAATTAAAGAAAATGCTAATGTAAAAACAAATAAATTTCAATTCGACACATCAATTTAAAATTTGCCTGAAACTAATGTTGAAATAAATATTATCTGGCTTTATGATATACAATTAAATATTATAATTAAGATTTTATCTGACAATGAAATGCACTTTTTCAAATTCCATCCACAAATCCTTTAAATGATCACTTTCTACTTCTAACCAATAACCTGCACTACGCAGAGTGAAAACACTCTACTTTATTTAATCAGATCATAAATTTATATTTACTTGTCGTATTGAAACTCGTCGTCAGTACTGAAATAATACATTCCTGAGGTTGGCTTTGGCTTCTTCTTTAAGCTTACAAAATACAAATGTCCTGTAAAATATAAGTTATATCTTATATTCTTTCTCTACCCAGATTCTGAAAAAAGATTTTCAAAAAAAGAAAAGGAAAAGACACTGCACATAATTTGATATAATGTCTGTAGTAATTATAAGTTATTAAAGTATTTTAACAGTACATGTTCAAGAATTCTATTTGTTTCTTGTTTTTTAAATACAACTAATCATAAGAGTGAACACAAAAGTAATGGACCTTTAAAGTATCAGAATGCAGACTTTTATTAAATAATAATTTGTAAAACAATTTATTGTCATTCAGCTTATTTTCAGTCTTATTTAAAGAAGGGGAAAGAACACTTTAAATCAGTTGCGGAGGAATTTTTTTTTTCCAGACTGTGACTGATTTAAAATCTTTGGTACCAAACTTAGTCTTCAAAAGCATGTTCATTTATCAGACTTTCAATTTTCATTATTGTTATTATTATTATTATTTTAAATTTTTTGGCCATTTCTATAATTGAAATAATTGTCAATTAGTGTTTTCTTTGTTCAGCAATAACCAGAAATGAATGGTGTATTAATTATTGATTAAGCTTTTGAATTCAGACTGACTGTGTTGTTATTACAGTGGCTGGAAAAAAGTCACAGAATGAAGTCACAATTTAGTATCTACAGGAAAAAAGTCACAAAATGTATTGGTTTGTAGAGTACTGAATGTGGCATCATAGTATGCATGGAGTAATTGTTAAGCTTATTGATTAGGTTAGATTAAAGATAGGGGTGCAAGGGTAGTGACTTGTTACACTTATTAATTAGGATCAGGCAGGATTAGGATATATTTAAACTGAGGGTTTCCTATTGTAAATGATTTATAAAATATCCCAGGTTAAAATGTGTTTCACTCTATAGACTCCAGACTGCTCTTATATCAGAAATATGTTTAATAGGGAAGTTATTCATAGCAAAAGGGCGATAACAAAATCTGTTATGAGGGGTTTATATATACCAAACATGCATCTCACAAAACAAAGTTGTGGTGGAAATACGTCAAAAGATCTAGATGCAATTGGCAGAATTTCTTCGTGGTATTGGTATCTGCCTAAACCATTAACATTAAAACTGTACAACTCTGACAAAATGTGTTCAATCAATCTTTCATTTCTAATATATTTGTTAATTACAAATTGTGACTTATTTTCCTAGAATCGTTAGTACATGTATGTAGAGAAGTCAACAAGGTCAGATATTTAGTGTGACTGATTTTACAACCTCTGTGAAAACAAAGATCTGAGATGGCATCGGTTTACTTCCATGGCTGTCATAAAATGATAAATGGTTTGAAAACACATATGATATTTCATATAGCTTAACAAAGAACACACAATCATCCAGTCAGCACTGACATTATTAATAGTTTAGTCGCCTTACTCTGAAAACAATGAGTCAACGAAATTATGAAAATTATGAAAAGTCGGATGTATATTTTTACTCAACATTATAAATTTATATAAAACATTAGCATTTAATGATTTATCTTACGTTAAAAACGTGGACCAAACCAATATAAACACAAATAATAATTTACTGTCGTTATTAAGGTTAGGTCATCCTTTAAAAATTAAATTAAAGATAAAAAAACAAACATTTAAAAGTGTAAAAAACGGTTTTTTCTTGTCCAACTCGTCAAGTCGATCAGTTATACCAACGATAACAGAGGCAGCTGTGCTGTCGCGATTAGCGGTGTACATCATGTACTACATGCAAAACAAAAATGTTACTTGTAACCAAAACAAGTCTAGTGAACGGCACCGATCTATTTTTGGTAAAATATGTAACTTTTGATTTGCATACGTTTTGTTTATAATATAAAAATAAATAAATAAATCAGATACATATACTTTGTTCGAAAAATAGATCGACGGCGCTCACTAGACTTGTTTGGATTGCATGGAACCGTTTTTGCATGAACACCGGTTATAATAGTAGTATGGCTGGCTGTGTTATCGTAGAAAACAATTATTCACAGTTTTATCACTACACTAGCAGCAATGAAAACAAAAAAAATAAAATAATAAAAGCTACGTTTCCAAGAGGGTTATCGATTATTTCTTTATTACATTTGTTGTTGTTGTTGTTGTTGTTTTTGTTGTTGTTTTTAAAGAAGAAGAAAAAAGTGGGGCAATGACTTAATCGTGTGAATGAGTTTTATTTTAATACTTAACTTTGACGTCTTAGTCTTGGCAACGCTTTAAAATTATGTAAATGAGATCGATTCAGTGATAGTCAATATTGATCGAAATTTACCTGGAATAAATTCACAGGAACTCCCAATTATTTCTGACATCACGACAGTGACGAATTTGTCTATACAGCGAAGCTGCGATTTCTATCGTCCGTATTGCTACGCAGGTAGGCTTATTTATTGTCCAGCTTACTGAAGTCTTAAATCTAGATCTTTAGCTGTAGTAATAATAATGTCTTCCCTTATAAATATTGTGAAATAAACATAAAACTGTCTTGACATCCAGCTTAACCAGATAGAAATAATAAACACTTACACGTGACTAACATTCACCAATCGCTTACAAGAGCCGTCGCCAGGGACAACTTCTGGATTGATCAATCAACTGTTTGGCGGGGAAAATTGAATAGAAACATGCAAAAGAATACATGTTAGGATTCGCATTTTAAAGGCTGTAAATTAACTTCAAAGATAATAAACTAAATTTAATTTCCTTTAACTGGTAAATAAACAGATTAGGATTGGCTAAAGATAATTATATTAATGCTACGTGACCTCACACAGTGAACAGTGTATTAACAAAATATGTTAAAATAATAGTAATAGTAGTAGTAGTAGTAGTAGTAGCAGTAGCAGTAGTTACTTTCAAAACATTTTGACACAATACACAGGAAAATTTAAACCTATACCTGTATAGAAATATGTTTTTGTTTTTTGTTTCTATTGTTTTTATTCTTATTTTATTTATTTATTTATTTATTATTATTATTATTATTATTATTATTATTATTATTATTATTATTATTATTATTATTATTTTATTTTTTTATTATTATTTTTTTAAATTAGATTGCAGCAGCTCATTAGACTCATTTTATTTAGAACAGATCTAGTTACGTGTACACCTGTCAGATCCAAAGCATTGCTGTCTGTGTCAGAATCTGACATATTTGTGAAGCAAGCTGTTAGTAGTAAAACAAAAAATTGTAGCATAGTTCTTACGGTTGTTTCACTACTTTCCAGTATTAGTTGGTCCGCACTTAGTTCTGTAAGGAAACCCAGAACAAACGAAAGGTGAACGTTTGAACGCTAAATTCTGATTATTATTATTATTATTATTATTATATACTCTCTCTTCAATCTAGTGGTTGAAATGAAAGTGTATTAAACATTTTTGTATATCTTGATCACATGAAAAAAACTTTGTTATTGGTCATATCTTCTATTTGAATATTAATAAATTACATTCGCGTAAAAAAAAAAAAAAAATAATAATAAAGTAAACATAATAATAATAAATACATAAAATGATAAATAACTAATTAACTTTAGTGACTTTTTCAGAAACCATTAAAATTGATTAACTGATTAAATTATCTCCAGCACTATCAAAACAAAAATTTAAACATTTTGATGTCAAGTAAATTAGAAATAATTTTATAATAGAAGTGGTTTATTATCAGCGTTAGTAATTAAGTTCGGAGGTGTATGCGACAAGAATGTCAGTGCTTGCCGTTTGTACTGGATGTTATCTTATTATTTATTTAAAGAAAAGAATATACTGATCAACCAGAAACTGAAATAAGTTTAGGTAGTTAATTAATTGAGATCCTTATTAAATTTAAATGATAAATCAGCAAGTTGTGATGAAATATATATGCAGGTGTGGATGGGAATGTGCATATATTTATGTAATGTATAAATACATACACATATACGTATAGTCTATCAAAGAGATTATATATATATTGTCCCTATTTTTGTGAAATCAATGTATTTTACTTCTTTTTTCTTTTCTTTTATATCTATCTATCTATCTATTATTATATATATATATATATATATGTTATGTCTATCCATCTACCTATTCAGTATTTATCAGTATTGAACTAGGATCATTAAAAAAAAAAAGAAAAAAAAAGTTACATACATACATACATACATATATATGAGGCCAGAGATATAAATATATATATATATCATTTTAATAAGATTATATAAATAAGTCAAATTTTGATAAATAAAAAAAAGTATTAATAGAGATATAATTTTGAACATTCTTAATAAAAGTAAAAAGATATTTCCATCTTTATTATACTTTATTATAAAACTTAATCTGTTTAACTAATATTTCAGTGTTGTTAAGTGAAGCTAAACAAGTGTCCTTCCAGTGAACCTGCACAGGGAAGTGCTAATAGTAATAGTTTTAGTGTGACAAATCACTTGCTTGTCACAGTCGGTGTTGGTAGATGATCATAGCATTCAAAATGGTGGTCTTACATCCTGGGGATAAAGGTTAAAGTTTAATAATGCTGTGTGTATATGTGTGTGTATGTATGTATTTATGTATGATTCTCTCTCTCTGTCTCTCTGTCTCTCTCTCTCTCTATGTATGTGAGTGTGTTATATTACCCTCAGAAATGTATATATGTATAATACCATTTACTTCTAGTATTGGTATGTAGATAAAATATATATACTGATAAAAAACAACTGGTATTGTAAAAATGGCTCTGTTTATCCAAAATATTGATGATATGTTTTGTTTATTTAAGATGTACATACATACGTACATATATATACATATATATATCGGAATTTGCACCTGTAACAATTTGGGAGGACAAATCAAACTTTTCCAGATAGTTTTCACATACGAAGATTGTAATCAAGAGACTCCATTAGTTTTTAGGAAACTGATATTTGTATAGCTTATTTTAAGTCTTTGACACAAAGATACAAGTGAAACTGGTTGTCTACTCATTATTATCATTATTATAAACTTAATATTACAGAAACTTAATGTTCAGGCAAATTTAATTCAGAATTTATTCATTTATTCTTTTTATTACAGTCTTAACATTTTTCATCAAAAATGATAAGCCCTGTTGAAAATAATAACTACTCTGAGTCTAATGGAATTTCCTGTGCTTTGATGAACTGCAAGAAAAGGAAAATGGACTTCACAGAAGATATATCTGAGACTTTCAAAAGTCCATCCTCAGGAACAAGTAGGTTGCTTTTGAATTTTATGTATTGTTGACCCTCAGTTTCACAGGCAGATATAAAATGCAGAAAAAAATGTGGGAAAACACAAATGTAAACATTAAACTTTGGTACACCTAAAAGCTATATAATACAGTTATAGACAAAAAATGTATGAACAATATAGTATGAACAATATAGGGACATGAAGACATTGTATATGAATGTCATACTTTATAAATAAAGAAAAATGAACCATAGGAAAATGTAGGCTGTGTTGGGTGAAGTTAGTTAGGTTAGTGTGGGTGCAGTTGTCAAATTTACTCTTAATAGAAAGTAGGTTGAGACAGGTTACTGTGACTGTAAAGTGGGACTTGGAATAACTTAATAGTATTTAGTGGAAAGGTTTCAAGACAGAAAGGCACTTAGTTCAAATTTTGTGAATTTTCCAGTATTTATTTTTATGTCATTGTCTGTGAAGGAATAACAGATTCATAGCTGTTTATTAATAAGAATAACCGTTTTAGACATTTGACACATTTCTGAATTCATCATTAATTTTATATACATATACATATTGAACTGGAATTATTAAAATATAGACACTTACGTACCTAGTATAATTATCAATTAATATTAAAATGTGCAGTTATTGTATTGATTTTGTATCATACATATTTTTTTATAACCTAATTTGTTTTTAAAATTTGTATTTGCATCAGATGAGTAAAAAACATATTCCTGAATGGATCTGTTTCTGTTTTAATTGTTTATAGAAATACTGAAAAGTATTAAATGTTGACCAGTATAAAATACAATGCACAAATCAGTAAGTGCTGTCTACAAATAACATGCCCACTATTAAACTTTTAATAATACATAAATTTCTTTTATTTTCAGACTATCATTTCCTGCCAGTCAGAAAATCTGGTAATATTTACCAAACTGAGAACTGGGAAGAATCGGGCACGGCCTTATTTAAACCTCTTGTAGAGGATGTACTCATTAACACGCTCAAACATGACCAGATCTCCTCTACAGAAGGTTGCTTTTTCATCGCTGATAACCATGGCAACTACCAACAGAAGATGACAGGTAAAGACAGATATTATTATGGATGTCTCAAAAAGAGTTATGCCCCTTCAAAAGGATACTATATACCACAGCTTTAAACTGGCATTTGTCAGGTCATGTGTTGATTCAGATTTTTGAGAGTTATTTTAATTTTTAATTTTTTTTAATATATTAATTTCTCTTCAAAGTTTCAAAAAGAAACAAAAAAACCTAACTTTTAGTTACATGTTACAAAATAGATTTTTATTCATACATATACACTTCAGAAAGGTACAACTATACTTAGTTACTGAACATTTTTAAAGATTTTTCCTAATTAGAAAAGTTATTAGCCGTTCTTATTACATATTTATTTGTTTTGTGTTTCAGGTCAAATTATTCATTTCTGGAGATACAACAAACATGAACAAAGAATATACATTGCCAGATCATTTCTCTTCACAAATTCACAGGTCTGAAGTAAATTTTAAATAAACAAACATACATTTTTGTAAATTATCACTTGAACAGTTCCAGCAATTATAACTGGATTTGTATAAATACACTTTATTCTTTACTATATTTGTAATAATTTTATACGTAATTTTTTAACTTTTATTTAATTTATTTTTTCGTTCCAGGAATTTCGTTCTGTACAACAGTTTCTGCAGAGACTTTGACATGAAGAAAATGATGTTGATAAATGTACATTTTAAACACATGTTTAGAGATGAAGCTTCAGCTTGGTATGATTATATTAAGCAAAAATACAGTCTTCCAAACACGATGCATTATTAAAGCAAGCAATAATTTTAATAAATATTGTTAATGCTCGTTTGTGAGGGATAGAATAACATCTAAATGATACATACCTTTCATGGAATGTTGAAATATACATTTTATCACTTAAGTAAATTCTTTTTAAATTATTAATTAACCATCTTTTATTAATAACAATAATGATAATAAAGTAAGAAATTGGTGAGAATGCATGGAAGCTTCATTTTCCAGCTTTCGTGATGTTATTTCATACAAAAAGAAGTTTTTGTTAAAAAATAAAGTAGACGATTGTACAGGCTTTACAAAAACAGCAATATGTATAAATTACATTAATGAAGCTACATTTTCATTTAGTCTGTGAGGCATTTATTTTTTCATTCTTTAAAAAATAAGAAAATAAATGTTTCCGTTCATTCTTTGATTGGCATACTTTTATTTTAGGAAAAACGGGCACAAGTAAAAATTAAACTGTTGACTGAAACTAGAAAAAGTAAATGTAAACATACCCACAAACACACACATTGATATGATAAAAAGTCTCTCTGTATCACTGAACCTACCAGGAGTGAACATTTTATTGTGATGTATTTGATGATGTGCTGCTTTAAGAAATGTTTTATCAAGGCTATATCATCATGGATTTTAAAACTGGTATTTATGTTTAGTTTTAAAATGTTTATGTCATTGCACTTTATATTGTCTTTTGTTTACTTCTTGTTGCTAGATTTACAATATTATTTCATATCATTGAACTAAATATTTATTTAGACACAGCTTGTTTTAATTAGAACAAGCTGCTACTTAATTTTCTTTTCTTTTCTTATTATTTTGTTTTTGTTGTATTTATTTCCATTCATGTTTTTACTTACATATCAGTATTTGAAATGAAATATTTTGTGTTTTATTTCTGTTTATCGTAGTTTCTATTACGATTTGACAAAGCTTCAAGTTCACCCAGTCAAACATCTGAAAAGTGTTTAACTGTTTACATTTGATGAAGGTGCCTGGGTTTTGGGCTCAAGACAGTGTTAATAAGTTAGAAAACTTACAAAGAAAACATTAACTTGCAATAACAACTCTTCAGCGAATACTGAAAATAAGCAGTCACTGTTACTCAGTTTTGAAGGAAAAACGCTGTATAAATATGCATCTAATGACTGCAACAGAAAGGAAATTAAAAATAATTTGTATGCTATAGACGGTTGAAGGACTTTTGAGTCAAAGATTGAGGAAATTTGCTGAGAATTTTCTGTGATTACCATAGCTTATCATTACAGCAACAAACAGTTGTGATAGTGTGCTATCAAAATAAAGCTTGTGACATAAAGAATCTGAATATTTGCAGAACTTAGTGCCCCAAAATGTAGTTTAATTACTGATTTAATTACTGACAGGATTATTTATGTTGTATTTACAAACTTATATGTTTTTATATCATGCACATATATACATGAACAGTATAATTTGTCCATAATCTTCTCAGAAAAAGAAAGACAAAAAAAAGATATATTTAGTTAAGATATAATCTCATAATTTGTGAATGTTCATACTGTATACTGTATTTTAAGGTTTATAATTTCTATGGTTTTACATCAGTTCATGGACATGTAACATATCTTAGGTGCATTTTCCACGTGTTTCTGAATATTTAATATCAAAACGTTTCACGTATATCCATATATTTTTCAGTGAAATCGTGAAAAATGGTTTACTTGTTGTGCATAGTTGAATGACTGAATGATTTATAATTGTTTTCAAGTAGTTTCTATTAAAATATTTTAAGAGAATAAAATTGTTTGTTTTATATTTTAGCAATATCAGTGGGTTGATTAACTTTTGTTTTTAATGACTCCATAACACATTTTGTTATTGGATTTATTTCGCTTTCATTTTATTTATTTATTTTATGCTCTTTATAATAACAATACATAGGAATTCAACGGTCTGTTCATCAATAAACAATTACTGATGCACTAAACGTTTCCTCCATGAATATGACAGCACATACCATGGCCTTAGATATATCAGCCAACAAGCACTTTTGACCAAAATGTCCGAACTGTGCTCAGAGAAGGATAAAACTAGTGAGCCACAAGCGACTCGTGAAATATTTTTACAAAGTAGACAGACAAATGTTACAAAGTTCTTTAGCTCTGTTACGCAATAGAAAATCCTGAACTGTAACAATTTAGGCTAATCATGTTTGAAACCGTATGAAACAAGTAACAACTGTGGTATTAAATCTGTACTTAATATAGAACAGAAATGGTGCCAAGATTCGATCCTAATGAGTAGTATATTTAATAAATGCATGTTTGTAGGGGTGAAAAAAATGGAAGAAATGTTGAAGCACTTAACATATTCTTAATCATCGCCGGCATACGTGTGGTTAAAAAATATGCAGATAAGGAGACAGAAACTACGATGAACTATTCTTTTTCACTCAGCAGCAACATGTATTTTATATCCACCTCCCCGCAGACTGCCCTGTACATACCTAGTCGCAGGACACTGGCTGGAACAAGATTAATTTTGTGACATGTTTTACGCAAAAGCTATGTTATATACAGAAACATACACCAGCACTTCACACATATGAAATGATTAAGGTGATGCTTTTTTGGCTTTGTTTCTTTGTTTTATTTGTTTTCTGAGGTTTATCCATTCTGCTTCCTTTTTTTATTTATGAATGAAATGATATTTCTTTATGAGATTTTCCAAAATGGTTAATTTTCTTCACCTGAGATCAGTGATATTGTTGGTGGTGATACACTATCAATCTTTATTCTTTCATAAGGAACATCGCCTTCTTTTGTGTATGACACCTGTAAATATAAATTCTCGGAAAGAAATATTAAGTAATATTTCACATTACGCGTTTTCGAGATGAAAGGTATTTTTCCTTTACATTTTATGAATAATAGTTACATCGTGGATTCAATACACATCTGTTATTTAGATTTCGACAAAAAAAAAAAATAGGAAGAAGAAGAAGAAAGAAAGAAATAGAATATATATCAAACAATAACACGAAAGAAAACGATATTTTGCAGGGTGAAAATAATAATAATGGTCATAATGTCAAAAAACTGATGATAACAACCGCCAAAATTGTTTTTTTATTAACAATAATATTGTGAAGTCGTTTACAGATAGCCAGCAAATAACTCACAGTCCCTTACTTTTTTTTTTTTTTTTTACCGAGGACAGAAAATTTTAATAATTTTTCGAAACAATACAAAGCATCAACAAATGTAATGCATTAAATGATCAAACACAGAAAAGAGTCAATATAATAATAGAAAAAAAATTAAAAGAGTAAACATAGACATGGAAATCTGAAACTATTAATCATTAAAATCTGTGCATGGATGATCTATATTAAAGCATTTCGCCCTTAACAAAGAATTTCAGTAATTTCATAATGTTATGAACATTTCAAAATTTACATAACTTTATTAGCATTTTCAAAAGAACATATACCATTATTCAAAAAACATTCAGTTGAAATAAAAAACAAGTTGAAATAGAGAGGGAAAAAGAGAGAGAGAGAGAGAGAGAGAGAGAGAGAGAGAGAGAGAGAGAGAGAGAGAGAGAGAGAGAGAGAGAGATAAACAGAAACTCGTAATTATTATGTAACTAATTATAATGTACTTAACAAACATTCTATCACTGTCAGAACAGTTTAAACAATTATTGTAAAAATAACTTTCACAAAATATTATTTCAATGTTTATCTACCTGTGAGTAGCATTAAAATAATGAAATGTATTTTACAAAATGTATGTTTTATTACATTCAATAGATGTCTCTTCACAAGACCACGCAGTGCCTCCCATTTGATTCAAGACGATGTTAGCAGTTTTTGAACTACACAGTCTGTGTTAGCTGTGAAACTGCCCAAGCTTCCAATTACAGGAGATAATTCAAATGAACAAAAAGCCAAAAAGGATTAGCAAGATCAACATGTACAAAGAACTATAATACCAACAATATTTCTCAGTGTAAGGTTTGTATCTGCATTAACATTAACGCAATTATTTATATGCATGGTTTAACAGAAGCTAATTTTATATTATTTATTATAAATGACCTGCAAAATCACATTTATTATTCATGTATAATAAAATCTTTTAATTGTTGGGAATCAAAAGAGTTGGTTAGACTATGTTGTTGTTAACAATTTCAAGTTTTTTTTCTTCGAACTCAAAGTTCCTTTTCTCAGCAATCAGATTACTGAAATGCTCCGTCTAAGTGTTAGGAAAAATTTCATCTGCAATGATGTTCAAGATAGAAATTAACATTGGGATCATGAGCATCGATAATTCAAATTGTTGCAGATAAGTGCTGCAAATATGCTGAAGCTTGCACCTTTCAAATCTGTCAAGTGATGGAGGTCCATCCTTCTCCAAATAATTTGAAAGTTATCACTATCACAAGTGTCTACACCAGGCAAGAGCAACCTTTTTCGAGAAGTGGGCCACAGGAGACATGGTTCATCCTCAGGTGGGCCGCAGGTACAAATTTTGGTGATTTTGTGTTTTTATGTAGAGTTTATTTTAAGAAAATTTTCATTTTCATTTACTTCAGGAACTGTTATAATAAAAAAAAATTACATGTGTTTTAGTATATTAGTAGATACAAATCGAGCAATTGTAAAGAACATGTATCAACAAATAAAAGCAAGTCATTTTTGAGTATTAAGTTTTCCAACTGTTTTCCTCTGATGTTTACATCGTCACATCCCCAAAAGTGTGGTGACCATTAAATTCTCCAGTAACAATGAAGGGAGTACGTAGTTGGTCAAGAAGACCTCGAAGTGTCTTGAGATTAAAATTAAAATGATTAAATGGTGGCAAATAAACTGAGTTCAGAGTAATAGTTTTAACATCTGAGTTTGCCAGATGCACCAATGCAAGGTAATCACGAAGGAAAAAAGAAAGCCTCCCAAAAAGGCAATTTTTGGCTCCAAAAATTCATTTAGGAGACAGGTTTACATTTCTAACATTTGAAAACAACAACAACAACAACAACAATAATAATAAAATTTTAAAAATCGGTATTTGCATGAACATAGGTCGCGCAACAACATGTCACTGTATTCCAAGAAACTTTCAGCAAGATAGGATTAAAATATATCTTAATACTTATGTTGTCAAGAGCTCTTTTCACCGTTTGTTGTGAAAAAAGAGATTAATATTTGAAACTAGATTCTTGTTCTAGATAGGTTCAGAAATTAAATGAATATGTGCACAGTTTATCCTACTGTTTTGAGCAAACAAATGCATAGGTTAAGTCCCGTAACAAAGGATTTTATTTAGTTTTGCTCAAATACATACTGTGTGATGAAACTTTTGGCAGTAAATAGCATTGTCAGGATTGATTTATTCTTGAAAAACCCACCACTGAATGGTATGATGTGTGTGTTTCAATGTACACATATGCACTTTCTAAGCAAACTAAAATACAGCGAAGATTATAGAATCAATTTAGGATAAAGTAGTGAAAAGGTTAGGTTTGAGAGAAACTGTAAAATTTAAGACACTATCCTTTGAAAGTATTAAGTTTAAAAAACTGTTTTCGTAAGATGATGTATTTATTCTGAAATTCATATTTTTAAAACATTTCTGCATTATTCAATTAACAAACAAAAATCAATACTGCTATTAAAATCAATTACTTTTTAAAAATAATTAATGTTCATTCTTGTAGTGACTAAGACAAGTACCTTTAAACTAAGAAAATATGTAAATTTGTGTCATTGTAAGAATTTACAAATTGATAAAATTTCGATTATGTTAGCAACTTTATTATATGAATTACTATAAAATTTCTGAAATATAACAATAAATAGTCACGAAAAAGTAAAAAACACACACACACACATATATATATATATATATATATTAAAAAGATAAAGCAACTCAGATTGCATGATTAAACATTTTTATTTTTTGTAATTACATGAATATGACTAGAAATTAAAATCAAACCCACCCAAATAAAAAAAAAAAAAAAATAGACTACAGCCCCACCAACAAAAAAAAAAAAAAACAACTACCCAAAACACAACATTCTTATTTTAATGTATAAAAAAAAAACAAGTTTAAGGAAAATAAAATGAAGTTTAACTATGATAAAGTCTGAAAACAGGTACATAGTAGAATGTACATAGTAGAATGTACATAGTAGAGACAATGTGAATACAATGAATATTCGCATTTTTTAAGAAAAAATAAAAGTTAACATATTATTATAAACAAAGCAGATTTCCAAATGGCAATTATTTTTTTAAATATTTTTATATATTATTTTGAACAAAAATGTATTAAATAGTATTAACTACAGTTTGCAGAAAATACAAGGCTAGAATCCAAGAGAGAACAAGGTTTAATATCAATGAATACCTATGCATTAAAAACACACCTAAAACAAGTGATTGGGAAATAGCCAATTACTATTTTAATGATAAATTATTCTAAAAAAAAAAATAAAAAAATGGAAGAAAATTTTAAAAATTAATTATAAAATGATAATAAGCAAGAGCAAAATTTTCGGAATACACAAAGTGATTTATCAACGATCATATTCAATATTTGTAAGATTTTTTTTTTTTTTTTTTTTTTTTTTTTTTTTTTTATCTTTGCTATATTGTGGAAATACTGGTAATTTGATAGAATATTTTTTATATATATTAAAATTTAAGTGATGAAAACAAATGACTGGGAAATAGCCAATAACTATTTTAATAAAACTATTTTAAGGTATAAAAACAAGTGATCAGGAAGTAGCCAATTAATATTTTAATGCTAAATTATTCTATCAAAAAAAAAAAAAAAAAAAAAAAAAAAAAAAAAAAAAAAAAAAAAAAAAAATTAAAAAAAATAAAAATTAAGGAAAAAAATTATTATAAAATGATAATAACCAATAGCTGGTAATTTGATAGAATAAAATTAAAATTTAAGTGATGAAAACAAATGACTGGGAAATAGCCAATAACTATTTTTTCAGGAATACATTAAAAGTGATTTATCAATGATCATATTAAATATTTGAATAAGATTTTTTTTTTCAGTTTGGCTATATTGTGGAAATACAGGTAATTTGATAGAAGATTTTTATATATATTAAAATTTAAGTGATAAAAACAAGTGACTAGGAAAAAGCCAGTAACTATTTTAATAAAACTATTAAATTTATTTTATAGGTTATCAAAGGTAATCAAAAAATGATGAATAACAAACAGCAAAAATTTTTGAACACACAAAATGACATTTGTAAGATTTCTTTTTTTTAGATGTAGCAAATACCAGGTAGAATCCAAGAGGGAACAAGGTTTAATATCAATGAATACCTATGCATTAAAAACACACCTAAAACAAGTGATGGGGAAATAGCCAATTACTATTTTAATATTAAATTATTCTATCTATCAAAAATAAATAAATAAATAAACCAATAAATAAATAAATAAATAAATAAATAAAATAAATACAAATTAAAATAAATAATAAAATAAAAATTACATAAAGCCGACAAAATTTTTTGGAATACACAAAATCATTTATTAAGGATGATATTCAATATTTTTAAGATTTTTTTTTTTTTAACTTGGCTATATTCTGGAAATACTGGAAATCTGATAGAATTTTTTATATATATTAAAATTTAAGTGTTAAAAAACAAGTGACTGGGAAATAGCAAATAACAATTTTAATAAATATATTATTTTTTTTTTTTTTTTTATTATTTTTTCTAAATCGAAAAGATAATCAAAAAAGGTAACCAACAGCAAACGTTTTTTTTTTTTTTTTTTTTTTCTTCTTGTTTATATTGTGGAAATACTGGTAATTTACAAAATGTTTTAAATATATTTTTATATATATAAAAAAATTTAAGTGATAAAAACAAGTGACTAGGAAAAAGCCAGTAACTATTTTAATAAAACTATTAAATTTATTTTATAGGTTATTAAATACACAAAGTGATTTATCAATGATCATATCAAAAAATGATGACTTGATATTGTGGAAATATGTTTTAAATATATTTATATTAAAATTTAAGGTATAAAAACAAGTGATCAGGAAGTAGCCAATTAATATTTTAATGCTAAATTATTCTATCTTTCAAAAAAAAAAAAAAAAAAAAAAAAAAAAAAAAAAAAAAAATTAAAAGAAAATTAAAAAATTATTATAAAATGATAATAACCAATAGCAAAACTTTCCGAATACACAAAGTGATTTATCAATGATCATATTAAACATTTGTAAGATTTTTTTTTTTTTTCAGTTTGGCTATATTGTGGAAATACAGGTAATTTGATAGAAGATTTTTATATATATTAAAATTTAGTGATAAAAACAAGTGACTAGGAAAAAGACAGTAACTATTTTAATAAAACTATTAAATTTATTTTATAGGTTATTAAAGGTAATCAAAAAATGATGAATAACAAACAGCGAAAATTTTTGAACACACAAAATGACATTTGTAAGATTTCTTTTTTTAGATGTAGCAAATACCAGGTAGAATCCAAGAGGGAACAAGGTTTAATATCAATGAATACCTATGCATTAAAAAACACACCTAAAACAAGTGATGGGGAAATAGCCAATTACTATTTTAATATTAAATTATTCTATCTATCAAAAATAAATAAATAAATAAACCAATAAAAATAAATAAATAAATAAATAAATAAATAAATAAATAAATAAATAAATAAATAAAAATTAAAATAAATAATAAAATAAAAATTACATAAAGCCGACAAAAATTTTGGAATACACAAAATCATTTATTAAGGATGATATTCAATATTTTTAAGATTTTTTTTTTTTTAACTTGGCTATATTCTGGAAATACTGGAAATCTGATAGAATATTTTTTATATATATTAAAATTTAAGTGTTAAAAACAAGTGACTGGGAAATAGCAAATAACAATTTTAATAAAATATATTTTTTTTTTTTATTCTTTTTTATAAATCGAAAGATAATCAAAAAGGTAACCAACAGCAAACGTTTTTGAACACACAAAATGATATTTGTAAGATTTCTTTTCTTCAACTCGGTTGTATTGTGGAAATACTGGTAACCTGATACAAAATGTTTTAAATATATTTAAATTTAAGGTATAAAAACAAGTGATCAGGAAGTAGCCAATTAATATTTTAATGCTAAATTATTCTATCTTTCAAAAAAAAAAAAAAAAAAAATGGAAGAATATTTTAAAAATTAATTATAAAATGATAATAAGGAAGAGCAAAATTTTCGGAATACACAAAGTGATTTATCAATCATCATATTCAATATTTGTAAGATTTTTTTTTTTTTTTTTTTCTTCGCTATATTGTGGAAATACTGGTAATTTTATAGAATATTTTTTATATATATTAAAATTTAAGTGATAAAAACAAGTGACTAGGAAAAAGCCAGTAACTATTTTAATAAAACTATTAAATTTATTTTATAGGTTATTAAAGGTAATCAAAAAATGATGACTTGATACAATATGTTTTAAATATATTTAAATTTAAGGTATAAAAACAAGTGATCAGGAAGTAGCCAATTAATATTTTAATGCTAAATTATTCTATCTCAAAAAAAAAATAAAAAAAAAAAAAAAAAAAAAAAAAAAATAAAAAAAAATTAAAAGAAAATTAAAAAATTATTATAAAATGATTATTCTATCTATCAAAAATAAATAAATAAATAAACCAATAAATAAATAAATAAATAAAATATATTTAAATTTAAGGTATAAAAACAAGTGATCAGGAAGTAGCCAATTAATATTTTAATGCTAAATTATTCTATCTTTCAAAAAAAAAAAAGGGAAAAAAAATGGAAGAATATTTTAAAAATTAATTATAAAATGATAATAAGCAAGAGCAAAATTTTCGGAATACACAAAGTGATTTATCAATGATCATACTAAATATTTGTAAGATTTTTTTTTTTTTTTCAGTTTGGCTATATTGTGGAAATACAGGTAATTTGATAGAAGATTTTTATATATATTAAAATTTAAGTGATAAAAACAAGTGACTGGGAAAAAGACAGTAACTATTTTAATAAAACTTAAATTTATTTTATAGGTTATTAAAGGTAATCAAAAAATGATGAATAACTAACAGCAAAAATTTTTGAACACACAAAATGACATTTATAAGATTTCTTTTTTAGAATATTAGTTTAAACAAAGATGTGTTAAATAGTATTAACTACAGTTTGCAGCAAATAACAGGCTACAATCCAAGAGGGAACAAGGTTTAACATGAATGAATACCTATGCATTAGAAACACACCTAAAACAAGTGATCAGGAAATAGCCAATTACTATTCTAAGTTAAAATTATTGTATCTATCGAAAGCAAAATGAAACAAAAAATAAAAACAAAAGAAATAAATAAAATAAAAATTAATTAAAGCTGACAAAATTTTCAGAATACACAAAATCATTTATTAAGGATGATATTCGATATTTGTAAGATTTCTTTTCTTCAACTTGGCTGTATTGTGGAAATACTGGTAACTTAAAATTTAAGTGATAAAAAGAAGTGACTGGGAAATGGCCAATAATTTTAATGAAACATTTTATGATAAAATGGTAATCAAAAAATGATAAATAACCAACCTGAAAATTTTCTGTATACACCAAATGGTATTGGTAAAAAAAAATAAAAATAAAATATTGAACTTAAATAACAATAAAGCAAAAATGAATTAATAACATGATAATAAGCAACAGCAAAATTTTCAGAATACATAATTACTATTTTAATGTCAAATTATTCTGACTTTCAAAAACAAAACAAACAAAATAAATTTAAAATTAAAATAACAATAAAGCAAAAATGAATTAAAAACATGATAATAAGCAACTGCAAAATTTTCAGAATACATAATTACTGTTTTAATGTCAAATTATTCTATCTTTCAAAAACAACAAACAAAAAAATAAAATTAAAATAAACGATAAATAAAAACGAATTAAAAACATGATAATAAGCAACAGCAAAATTTTCAAAATACATTATTACTATTTTAATGTCAAATTATTCTGACTTTCAAAAACAAAACAAACAAAATAAATTTAAAATTAAAATAACAATAAAGCAAAAATGAATTAAAAACATGATAATAAGCAACAGCAAAATTTTCAGAATACATAATTACTGTTTTAATGTCAAATTATTCTATCTTTCAAAAAAACAAACAAACAAACAAAAAAATTAAATTAAAATAAACGATAAATAAAAATGAATTAAAAACATGATAATAAGCAACAGGAAAATTTTCAAAATACATAATTACTATTTTAATGTCAAATTATTCTAACTTTCAAAAACAAAAAAAGTAAAAAATAAATTTAAAATTAAATTAACAATAAAGTAAAAATGAATTAAAAACATGATAATAACCAACAGCAAAATTTTCAGAATACATAATTACTATTTTAGTGTCAAATTATTCTAACTCAAAAAAAAAAAAAAAAAAGAAACAAAAGAAAATTAAAATTAAAATAAACGATAAAATAAAAACGAATTAAAAACACAATAATAAGAAACAGCCAAATTTTCGGATTATACAAATACTATTTTAATGTCAAATTATTCTGTTTCAAAAAAAAAAAAAAAAAAAAAAATTAAAATTAAAATAAACAACTAAATAAAAATGAATTTAAAAAATTATAATAACCAACAGCAAAATTTTCAGAATACACAATTACCATTTTAATGTCAAATTATTCTATCTTTCAAAAACAAAAACAAAATAAATTAAATTTTAAATTAAAATAAACAATAAAGTAAAAACCATATAAAACAGCAACTGGCCAATCAAAGCTAATATCTTTTTGCCAGAAATAAAGCTTGACATTTTTGGCAAAGGATATCATAAATTATAACTTTGTGTATAGTTATTTAATTACATTACAAATTTTTTATACACTATTTCATCTACATTTAATTGTATGAATTCAAAAAATACATATTTCCAATTATCTCACCATAAAAACAAAACAAAAATTAAAAAAAAAATTAAATAAAATGTTCAAAAGATAGAAAACAATTTTTTTTAAATTAGAAAATGATGAATAAGCATGAATTAAAAAAAGGTATATATTTCCAATTATCTGACCAAACTATTTTTTTTATAATTTAAAAATCACGATAATTTTCCACTTTGAAATATGAATTTCACATTCTGATTTACAGAAATTTTCTAAATCATTCAGAATAAAAAAAGACAGACTGATAGAAAATATTATAATGACATTTTAAAACATATTGCAAACAGCAGTTTCTGTACTATACTAGCTATGTGATTGCATTAGAATTATTTAGCATTTGACAGAGAAGTTCAACTGTGTAGGAAAAGGTAATACCACTAACTACAATAATAATAACAATGAAATATAATAATAATAATAATAATAATAACAATAAACAATTTTATGAATAATAAAATTACACATGCATGTGTATAAAGTTGCCATGCACTCTTGTTTTAGCTATTACCCGTCTTGTTAGTACACTTATCTACTTCTTATATTTTTACAATGTTGTTATACCAGTACTTTTATTCTTAGAATAAAACCTTTTTTGCTGAATTTAAACAAAATTTTTTTTTAAACAAAAATAACCGAGTTAATGAAAAAAGACTACCTCTTCACTTGTGTGAATAGATAGATACTGATATAATAGATACTATTGACAGAGACACACATATTAAAATTTAAGTGATAAAGAATATAATGCTTATTATATATATATATTTTACAGTTTTCTGAATAAATATTAAAAACTTTTAGAACCATAAGATTTTTTTTCAGTATTTAAAAAAAATAAAATAAAGAAATGAACAATATTAATTTACAAAAAAAAGAGAAAAAAGGACAAAAAAGCTAAAAGTAAAAAAATTATAAGCAACAAAAAAAAAAACCTTTTCACAGATATGAGTAGTTTTATATATGTTGATGTAACAGATGTTGAGAACATAATCAATGGCTTATATGATGCTTATATGATATTTAGCTATTTCCCCGTCTTGTTAGTACTTATCTACTTCTTATATTTTTACAATGTTGTTATACCAGTACTTTTATTCTTAGAATAAAACCTTTTTTGCTGAATTTAAACAAAATTTTTTTTAAACAAAAATAACCTGAGTTAATGAAAAAAGACTACCTCTTCACTTGTGTGAATAGATAGATACTGATATAATAGATACTGTATACAGACACACATATTAAAATTTAAGTGATAAAGAATATAATGCTTATTATATATATATATTTTACAGTTTTCTGAATAAATATTAAAAACTTTTAGAACCATAAGATTTTTTTTCAGTATTTAAAAAAAATAAAATAAAGAAATGAACAATATTAATTTACAAAAAAAAAAAAAAAAAGGACAAAAAAGCTAAAAGTAAAAAAATTATAAGCAACAAAAAAAAAAACCTTTTCACAGATATGAGTAGTTTTATATATGTTGATGTAACAGATGTTGAGAACATAATCAATGGCTTATATGATGCTTATATGATATTTAGCTATTTCCCCGTCTTGTTAGTACTTATCTACTTCTTATATTTTTACAATGTTGTTATACCAGTACTTTTATTCTTAGAATAAAACCTTTTTTGCTGAATTTAAACAAAATTTAAAAAAAAAAAAATAACCTGAGTTAATGAAAAAAGACTACCTCTTCACTTGTGTGAATAGATAGATACTGATATAATAGATACTGTATACAGACACACATATTAAAATTTAAGTGATAAAGAATATAATGCTTATTATATATATATATTTTACAGTTTTCTGAATAAATATTAACAACTTTTAGAACCATAAATTTTTTTTTCAGTATTTAAAAAAAATAAAATAAAGAAATGAACAATATTAATTTACAAAAAAAAAAAAGGAAAAAAGGACAAAAAAGCTAAAAGAAAAAAAATTATAAGCAACAAAAAAAAAAACCTTTTCACAGATATGAGTAGTTTTATATATGTTGATGTAACAGATGTTGAGAACATAATCAATGGCTTATATGATGCTTATATGATATTTAGCTATTTCCCCGTCTTGTTAGTACTTATCTACTTCTTATATTTTTACAATGTTGTTATACCAGTACTTTTATTCTTAGAATAAAACCTTTTTTGCTGAATTTAAACAAAATTTTTTTTAAACAAAAATAACCTGAGTTAATGAAAAAAGACTACCTCTTCACTTGTGTGAATAGATAGATACTGATATAATAGATACTATTGACAGAGACACACATATTAAAATTTAAGTGATAAAGAATATAATGCTTATTATATATATATATTTTACAGTTTTCTGAATAAATATTAAAAACTTTTAGAATCATAAAAGATTTTTTTTTTCAGTATTTACAAAAAATAAAATAAAGAAATTAACAATATTAATTTACAAAAAAAAAAAAAAAAAAACGGGACAAAAAAAGCTAAAAGTAAAAAAATTATAAGCAACAAAAAAAAAACTACCTTTTCACAGATATGAGTAGTTTTATATATGTTGAGAACATAATCAATGGCTTATATGATGCTTATATGATATTTAACCATTTCCTGTCTCGTTAGTACATTCTACTACTTCTTTTATTTTTATAATTTTGTTATGCCATTACTTTTATTCTTAGAATTAAACCTTTTTACTGAATTTAAACAAATTATCTTTTTTAAACAAATATAACCGAGATAATGATAACCTATGTCTTGCATATGTAAAATACGAAACTCTAAAATATTACAATATGAGTAAAATAATACACTGGTTTAGAAAGTGTAGTTTTTGCATAGTTTTTCTAGCTTTATGAAAACTTTGACCATTCTTTATATCAATTTTCCTATTCTACTTCATCTCATAAAAACAAGAATAGCATCTTTAGGTTGTAATTAAATAACATCATAGACATACAACCATTCGGTTAAATATATAGAAATAAATAAAAAGTTAATAATCTACAAAATCAGTACATATCTGTTCTGCACATTTTGTCTTTAGGTTAATATTAAACAACATCATTTACTTTCAACTATACATTTAAATATATGGAAATAAACAGAGTTAATAATTTAGAAGAGTGAAACTTTACATTCGACTGTGTCATTTTATCACTGAAAATGGAAAGTCTTAGTAGTGTGGAGAGGTGTTGACCTGAAATGAGAGACATCAATTATAAATTCTCTTCCAAACAATAATAATTATATATGTTTAAAAATGTACGTGCTATAAGAAATTATTACTTTAATATTTTAAAATTAATCTGAAAAGTTTCTGAGTAACTGTTTCTGATGTGATTGAACAATTTAAGTAATAAAAGTTATAACAATACAAATTTACCCTAGACTGTTATTAATGATAAAAATTACATGTAACCAGTTTCTTCATATTTATTGTAAAATTTAGTCACAACCTCTTCAAATAAATGTTTGTTGACAAATTTTTCTTTATTAAATATACCAAATTACTCTTTTATTTTCAACCTTTTTTGAGGAGAAAACCAATTTTAAGAAGAAAAAAAAGGTTATGGTAAAATATTAAAAAAAAAAAAAAAAAAAAAAAAAAAATAAAATTTTAATCAGTACTATAAACTACTTTTAGAAAAATAAAAATGTTAAAAGTGTAAGGAAACAGATGAATGATGAAACAAAATCTTTAAATCCTGCACATCCCCAAAATAAAACAAAACAAACCACATCACAAAAATAAATAACAGCTATAAAATTATGTGAACTTCTTTGAGAACCATTGTATTTGATTTCTGTGCAAATCACAAGAAAGGAGACAATATTTAACATACTTCATTGCAGGATCGTAAGAAATATTTGTGCAGATTGTCGTTTGGTGGTTTGCGAATTTTCATTAAGAGCTTCCTTTTGTAATTCTCTGACGGAACATCTAGGGTGTCTCTACTCATATCAAGGCTACGTCTGGAAGATAATTAAACATGGTATGAAAATATTATTATTATTGCTGGCTGAAGTTTGAATTAGTACTGGTTATCAATAAATGTGGGGAAACAAAAGCAAAAGAAAAAACAAAACAGTGCAGATATACTCGTATTACTTCAAAAAATAAAGTTGACTACAGTTAAGAATCTTTAATACCATGCAAATGAAGAAAAATATACTAACACTGTCAATTAATACTCGAATCACTTTTTGTTAAAATGTTATATTATCACAGTTTAATATGTACAGTCAACACAAAAAGCAGACATTAAGACAGTAGCAACAATAATAACAGAAAATATAACCGACAAGAAAACCACGCAATTAATGACTTAATACAGATCATTAAGTACCAAATGAAAACTTCCAATTTTAATGGTAGTGGGCTGCACATCTGATTTTGATCTTTAGTACTGCCTGCAATTGTCATTTTCTATCACAGTTATAATAAAACATTTTTAAAAAGGCATCTTAGATCTGTTATCAATTTAGGTCACTAGAAAGGTCGAACTATAATATAAACATTTAAAGCTATTTTCACCTAAGAGCTAGAAGATAAATGTCACTTTCATTTGATATTATTAAAAAATTATGTATCGGCATCACACAAAATTTCTTACCTGGGTATTGTAGAGTAATGAGAATTGAAAAGCCGGGTATTTTGTTTTGATTGTGAGTTTCCGATTTTACTTCCATGAGAATCACTTTTTTTCGATCTTTTCGCTTGTATTATGTCACTATCACTGAAACCAAAATTAGAAAACAATAAAGACATTCATAACAAGATGATTACAAATGACACACATATAATAAACACATTATTAAAATACTGTTAACATTAGTTTTCTTAAACATTTTCTGAAAAATTAGATTGAGAAGATATGTTTCTGAGAGATTTTTACCAAACACTATTATTTTGCAGGGTTAGCATGGAGATATAAAAAAAAAAAGGAATACAATCTGTCATTCCTTTAATATTTAGCTATTTAAATACATATGGTCACTGACACTAGCAAACTTGTTATCTAAAATATCTAAATTATATGTATTTCATAAAATCTTCTACCATTTTTCAAAGCAATACTTGAGGTGCAACATATACATGAGTATAGATATAGTCAAGATATAGGTAAAGTTTTCGTCTATCATGTAAACTGAACATAGATTCTTTTGTTATTACAAAGGTGTGAAAGTTTCGCACTTATTCAGGTCGCAGCGCCGCCGTTTTTTCTTGTTCAGTTTGTCACCTTGGGTTTCTTTCCTGTCGTTGACTGCAGATGGCTCGCAATATATCTAAAAATCAATCAAAAATAAATACAAATATTTTGTAATCTAATAATCTTTCTTTCATTTCTAACAATAATCAGTCACATAAATCTCTCTCTAAGGACCAATGTCTCATTTTTTATACAACTTTTCCAAGTATTATTATTAATAATTATTATTTATAAATGAATGTTTTTCCTTTTATGTGAGAAATAGTTAAGAAAATTTAAACTGCTTCAAGGAATGTTATCAAAGTGAAATGTTCTACATTACATTATACATATCACTATATGTAAACATCATCGCAATAATAAATAAATCCGAGATAAAAATGGTCTTTTCAGCACAATTATCTTGATGTTTTTTTCATGTTATAATACTTACATGTTTTTCTTCATAACGAATACTATTCGCGCTTTTGTTGCCTGGAGAAATCATTTCTTGAACCCACAAGACCAATTTTGAAAGCCAAGGTCTGTTGTTCTTCTTAATTAGCTCCTCTCTGTATAAATCTCCCTCGTGCCAAAGCCAGTCTTGCTTCCTGAAACAACAGTTGTATACATCTAACACTTTGTACACAAATACTTTTATTTCATTTTTTTTTTTTCTTTTCTTTTTTATAATAAAACTTTTTATTTCACAGAAATATTTTGGTGAAAAAAGTTTCATTTCAAACTGCTTGAATATTCAGTTAAGTAACTGCCATATTTTATGTCACTGTGATATCTGACATACACATTTTATGTATATGTGTGTATCTATGTACATATACATAAGGTAGACTTACTGTTCAAGAAAGGTCTGCTGTCTCCCAATCACTGATCCTGGTCTTGAAATCCTCGCCCATGCTATTGCTTCAGCGGCAGTGAATTTATGGTGTTTCATCATGTAGCAGCATATTAGGGTGCCAGTCCGCCCCAGTCCCGCTGAAAATGAATTTAAATATTTACTTAGTAAACAAATATCAGCATTTAAGTTTTAAACTTTCCTCAACCAGTCTGAGAAAATATCAAAGCTATACCTTTGCAGTGCACTGCAATCGCGGGACCGGGGCATTCTGATATGTGCAGAAACCTCTGGATGATTTCATCGCTCGGCACGCTGCCGTCTTCAAAGAATAGGTCGTAAAATTCAAATCCAGCACTTTTAAAGATGCTGGCATCATACATCTTCCGATTTAGTCGAATGATTTTAGATACGTTATGATTTTGTAAAATGGGCACATAGTCTCCAGGTGAAAATGACAATGTTCCTGAAAAGATGATAAAATGATTATTCATACACTCTACTTACAGTAATCACATATAGCAAATATTGAAGCAAAAAAAAAAAGTCATTTTAAAGATTTTATTCAATTTAAATTAATAGCTCAAAATGTTTCTTAATTTCCCATTGTATCACTATTCATGAGTTATTTCCCTTCAATGAAAGCAGACTAATTTAAGAATTCCGTGACATTTTAGAGTACAGTTTGCATTTCAAAACCAATTAAACTAACCAATTTTTTCAAAGTGTTCATAACAAAGTTTATTTTTTATTTTTTGTTTTTCTGTATGTGGGTTATTCAGTTAAATGACTCACTAAGTCATCCACTTATGACTGACTGTAACAATTTTCCTAAGTATCGTTCTATCAACTTTTCTCTGGAATGCATCTTTCAGAACAATTTTTAAAATGTTATAGTGAACTGAGAAAGAACATTTTGAATATTTTAATTTGTGATGATTGTAAATATAAAAATATGATGTTTTAGCGATCACTCAGAATCTACAAAAAAATAGAATAAATGAAGTATTTCAGTGCACTATTAAATTAATAAACATTCTTATAACCTGACACATGCTGTTATATTTCAATATGAACAAACAACAGCTTGTAAGTAAATGAATAAAACAAACAAACAAAAAACCAACAAAATGGAAGTGCATTTATAAACTTGAAGAAAGAAGAAAAAACTTGGATGTGAAAATAAGACAAGAAGAAAGTGTTCTTAGCAGCTACAAGCAAGTGTTAAAACAAAAATTAGTTTGTTTTTTTTTCTCTCTTTCAAGATGCATCAATCATGGATACAGAACACTGTTAATAAATATGGAAAGGCATGCCACACAAAGTGAGTAAGCTTGCTTTGAAGTGAAAGATTTCTCAGTCATACCATACTGTAGGTTGCTCTTTGGACGTGGTCCACTGTAAGGTAGAAATTTGTTGGGTACAATCCAGTTGTGATCTTCATTTTCTACTCACTGCAGGGCCAAACAGAATACATGAAAAATTAGTGACAATGGTAAGAAATATCTTTGGTCTCCCAAGTTAAATTGCATTCTCTGTCTTAGAAGCGTTCATGTTAAGTGTCATCTCAATGGCAGTCTGGAGTGATTCAATAGAAACTTGTTACTGTTATTTAGCAATACGTAACTGACTGAAGTAC
>CM022670.1:27596380-27611380 GCA_012295275.1 Chrysomallon squamiferum
TGTTCATTTTCTTTTATTTTATTTTTTTTAAATACTGAAAAAAAATCTTATGGTTCTAAAAGTTTTTAATATTTATTCAGAAAACTGTAAAATATATATATATAATAAGCATTATATTCTTTATCACTTAAATTTTAATATGTGTGTCTCTGTCAATAGTATCTATTATATCAGTATCTATCTATTCACACAAGTGAAGAGGTAGTCTTTTTTCATTAACTCAGTTATTTTTGTTTAAAACAAAAATTGCTTAAATTCAGCAAAAAAGGTTTTATTCTAAGAATAAAAGTACTCATATAACAACATAGTACACTTATCTACTTCTTATATTTTTACAAACAAGGTGGGGAAATAGCTAAATATCATAGAAGCATCATATAAGCCATTGATTATGTTCTCAACATCAACATATATAAAACTACTCATATCTGTGAAAAGGTAGTTATTTTTTTGTTACTTATAATTTTTTTACTTTTAGCTTTTTTTGTCCTTTTTTCTTCTTTTTTTTTGTAAATTAATATTGTTCATTTCTTTATTTTATTTCTTGTAAATACTGAAAAAAAAATCTTTTATGATTCTAAAAGTTTTTAATATTTATTCAGAAAACTGTAAAATATATATATATATATAATAAGCATTATATTCTTTATCACTTAAATTTTAATATGTGTGTCTCTGTCAATAGTATCTATTATATCAGTATCTATCTATTCACACAAGTGAAGAGGTAGTCTTTTTTCATTAACTCAGTTATTTTTGTTTAAAAAAAAAATTGCTTAAATTCAGCAAAAAAGGTTTTATTCTAAGAATAAAAGTACTCATATAACAACATTGTAAAAATATAAGAAGTAGATAAGTGTACTAACAAGACGGGGAAATAGCTAAATATCATATAAGCATCATATAAGCCATTGATTATGTTCTCAACATCAACATATATAAAACTACTCATATCTGTGAAAAGGTAGTTTTTTTTTTGTCCTTTTTTCTTTTTTTTTTGTAAATTAATATTGTTCATTTCTTTATTTTATTTTTTGTAAATACTGAAAAAAAATCTTTTATGATTCTAAAAGTTTTTAATATTTATTCAGAAAACTGTAAAATATATATATATATATATATATATATATATATATAATAAGCATTATATTCTTTATCACTTAAATTTTAATATGTGTGTCTCTGTCAATAGTATCTATTATATCAGTATCTATCTATTCACACAAGTGAAGAGGTAGTCTTTTTTCATTAACTCGGTTATTTTTGTTTAAAAAAAAATTTGTTTAAATTCAGCAAAAAAGGTTTTATTCTAAGAATAAAAGTACTGGTATAACAACATTGTAAAAATATAAGAAGTAGATAAGTGTACTAACAAGACGGGTAATAGCTAAAACAAGAGTGCATGGCAACTTTATACACATGCATGTGTAATTTTATTATTCATAAAATTGTTTATTGTTATTATTATTATTATTATTATTATTATTATATTTCATTGTTATTATTATTGTAATTAGTGGCATTACCTTTTCCTACACAGTTGAACTTCTCTGTCAAATGCTAAATAATTCTAATGCAATCACATAGCCAGTATAGTACAGAAACTGCTGTTTGCAATATGTTTTAAAATGTCATTATAATATTTTCTATCAGTCTGTCTTTTTTTATTCTGAATGATTTAGAAAATTTCTGTAAATCAGAATATGAAATTCAATTTTCAAAGTGGAAAATTATCGTGATTTTTAAATTATAAAAAAAATAGTTTGGTCAGATAATTGGAAATATATACCTTTTTTTAATTCATGCTTATTCATCATTTTCTAATTTAAAAAAATTGTTTTCTATCTTTTGAACATTTTATTTAATTTTTTTTTAATTTTTGTTTTGTTTTTATGGTGAGATAATTGGAAATATGTATTTTTTGAATTCATACAATTAAATGTAGATGAAATAGTGTATAAAAAATTTGTAATGTAATTAAATAACTATACACAAAGTTATAATTTATGATATCCTTTGCCAAAAATGTCAAGCTTTATTTCTGGCAAAAAGATATTAGCTTTGATTGGCCAGTTGCTGTTTTATATGGTTTTTACTTTATTGTTTATTTTAATTTAAAATTTAATTTTTTTGTTTTTGTTTTTGAAAGATAGAATAATTTGACATTAAAATGGTAATTGTGTATTCTGAAAATTTTGCTGTTGGTTATTATAATTTTTTAAATTCATTTTTATTTAGTTGTTTATTTTAATTTTAATTTTTTTTTTTTTTTTTTTTTTTGAAACAGAATAATTTGACATTAAAATAGTATTTGTATAATCCGAAAATTTGGCTGTTTCTTATTATTGTGTTTTTAATTCGTTTTTATTTTATCGTTTATTTTAATTTTAATTTTCTTTTGTTTCTTTTTTTTTTTTGAAAGTTAGAATAATTTGACACTAAAATAGTAATTATGTATTCTGAAAATTTTGCTGTTGCTTATTATCATGTTTTTAATTCATTTTTATTTATCGTTTATTTTAATTTTATTTTTTTGTTTGATTGTTTTTTTTTTTGAAAGATAGAATAATTTGACATTAAAACAGTAATTATGTATTCTGAAAATTTTGCTGTTGCTTATTATCATGTTTTTAATTCATTTTTGCTTTATTGTTATTTTAATTTTAAATTTATTTTGTTTGTTTTGTTTTTGAAAGTCAGAATAATTTGACATTAAAATAGTAATTATGTATTTTGAAAATTTTGCTGTTGCTTATTATCATGTTTTTAATTCGTTTTTATTTATCGTTTATTTTAATTTTATTTTTTTGTTTGTTTGTTGTTTTTTTTTTGAAAGATAGAATAATTTGACATTAAAACAGTAATTATGTATTCTGAAAATTTTGCTGTTGCTTATTATCATGTTTTTAATTCATTTTTGCTTTATTGTTATTTTAATTTTAAATTTATTTTGTTTGTTTTGTTTTTGAAAGTCAGAATAATTTGACATTAAAATAGTAATTATGTATTTTGAAAATTTTGCTGTTGCTTATTATCATGTTTTTAATTCGTTTTTATTTATCGTTTATTTTAATTTTATTTTTTTGTTTGTTTTTTTTGAAAGATAGAATAATTTGACATTAAAACAGTAATTATGTATTCTGAAAATTTTGCTGTTGCTTATTATCATGTTATTAATTCATTTTTGCTTTATTGTTATTTAAGTTCAATATTTTATTTTTATTTTTTTTTACCAATACCATTTGGTGTATACAGAAAATTTTCAGGTTGGTTATTTATCATTTTTTGATTACCATTTTATCATAAAATGTTTCATTAAAATTATTGGCCATTTCCCAGTCACTTCTTTTTATCACTTAAATTTTAAGTTACCAGTATTTCCACAATACAGCCAAGTTGAAGAAAAGAAATCTTACAAATATCGAATATCATCCTTAATAAATGATTTTGTGTATTCTGAAAATTTTGTCAGCTTTAATTAATTTTTATTTTATTTATTTCTTTTGTTTTTTTTTTTTTTCATTTTGCTTTCGATAGATAGAATAATTTTAACTTAGAATAGTAATTGGCTATTTCCTGATCACTTGTTTTAGGTGTGTTTCTAATGCATAGGTATTCATTCATGTTAAACCTTGTTCCCTCTTGGATTGTAGCCTGTTATTTGCTGCAAACTGTAGTTAATACTATTTAACACATCTTTGTTTAAACTAATATTCTAAAAAAGAAATCTTATAAATGTCATTTTGTGTGTTCAAAAATTTTTGCTGTTAGTTATTCATCATTTTTTGATTACCTTTAATAACCTATAAAATAAATTTAAGTTTTTATTAAAATAGTTACTGTCTTTTTCCCAGTCACTTGTTTTTATCACTTAAATTTTAATATATATAAAAATCTTCTATCAAATTACCTGTATTTCCACAATATAGCCAAACTGAAAAAAAAAAAAAATCTTACAAATATTTAGTATGATCATTGATAAATCACTTTGTGTATTCCGAAAATTTTGCTCTTGCTTATTATCATTTTATAATTAATTTTTAAAATATTCTTCCATTTTTTTTTTTTCGAAAGATAGAATAATTTAGCATTAAAATATTAATTGGCTACTTCCTGATCACTTGTTTTTATACCTTAAATTTAAATATATTTTATTTATTTATTTATTTATTGGTTTATTTATTTATTTATTTTTGATAGATAGAATAATCATTTTATAATAATTTTTTAATTTTCATTTAATTTTTTTTTAATTTTTTTTTTATTTTTTTTTTTTTTTTTTTTTTTTTTTTGAAAGATAGAATAATTTAGCATTAAAATATTAATTGGCTACTTCCTGATCACTTGTTTTTATACCTTAAATTTAAATATATTTAAAACATTTTGTATCAAGTTACCAGTATTTCCACAATACAACCGAGTTGAAGAAAAGAAATCTTACAAATATCATTTTGTGTGTTCAAAAACGTTTGCTGTTGGTTACCTTTTTGATTATCTTTCGATTTATAAAAAGAATAAAAAAATAAAAAAAAAATAATATATTTATTAAAATTGTTATTTGCTATTTCCCAGTCACTTGTTTTTAACACTTAAATTTTAATATATATAAAAAATATTCTATCAGATTTCCAGTATTTCCAGAATATAGCCAAGTTAAAAAAAAAAAAATCTTAAAAATATTGAATATCATCCTTAATAAATGATTTTGTGTATTCCAAAAATTTTGTCGGCTTTATGTAATTTTTATTTTATTATTTATTTTAATTTGTATTTATTTATTTATTTATTTATTTATTTATTTATTTATTTATTTATTTATTTATTTTTGATAGATAGAATAATTTAATATTAAAATAGTAATTGGCTATTTCCCCATCACTTGTTTTAGGTGTGTTTTTAATGCATAGGTATTCATTGATATTAAACCTTGTTCCCTCTTGGATTCTACCTGGTATTTGCTACATCTAAAAAAAGAAATCTTACAAATGTCATTTTGTGTGTTCAAAAATTTTTGCTGTTTGTTATTCATCATTTTTTGATTACCTTTGATAACCTATAAAATAAATTTAATAGTTTTATTAAAATAGTTACTGGCTTTTTCCTAGTCACTTGTTTTTATCACTTAAATTTTAATATATATAAAAATCTTCTATCAAATTACCTGTATTTCCACAATATAGCCAAACTGAAAAAAAAAATCTTACAAATATTTAATATGATCATTGATAAATCACTTTGTGTATTCGGAAAGTTTTGCTATTGGTTATTATCATTTTATAATAATTTTTTAATTTTCTTTTAATTTTTTTTTTTTTTTTTTTTTTTTTTTTTTTTTTTTTTTTTTTTTTTTTTTTTTGAAAGATAGAATAATTTAGCATTAAAATATTAATTGGCTACTTCCTGATCACTTGTTTTTATACCTTAAAATAGTTTTATTAAAATAGTTATTGGCTATTTCCCAGTCATTTGTTTTCATCACTTAAATTTTAATATATATAAAAAATATTCTATCAAATTACCAGTATTTCCACAATATAGCGAAGATAAAAAAAAAAAAAAAAAAAAAAAAAAAAAAAAAATCTTACAAATATGATCGTTGAATAAATCACTTTGTGTATTCCGGAAATTTTGCTCTTGCTTATTATCATTTTATAATTAATTTTTAAAATATTCTTCCATTTTTTTTTTTTTTTTTTTTTTTTTTTTTGAAAGATAGAATAATTTAGCATTAAAATATTAATTGGCTACTTCCTGATCACTTGTTTTTATACCTTAAATTTAAATATATTTAAAACATTTTGTATCAAGTTACCAGTATTTCCACAATACAACCGAGTTGAAGAAAAGAAATCTTACAAATATCATTTTGTGTGTTCAAAAACGTTTGCTGTTGGTTACCTTTTTAATTATCTTTCGATTTAGAAAAAGAATAAAAAAAAAAAAAAAAATAATAATATATTTACTAAAATTGTTATTTGCTATTTCCCAGTCACTTGTTTTTAACACTTAAATTTTAATATATATAAAAAATATTCTATCAGATTTCCAGTATTTCCAGAATATAGCCAAGTTAAAAAAAAAAAAATCTTAAAAATATTGAATATCATCCTTAATAAATGATTTTGTGTATTCCAAAAAATTTGTCGGCTTTATGTAATTTTTATTTTATTATTTATTTTAATTTGTATTTATTTATTTATTTATTTATTTATTTATTGGTTTATTTATTTATTTATTTTTGATAGATAGAATAATTTAATATTAAAATAGTAATTGGCTATTTCCCCATCACTTGTTTTAGGTCTGTTTTTAATGCATAGGTATTCATTGATATTAAACCTTGTTCCCTCTTGGATTCTACCTGGTATTTGCTACATCTAAAAAAAGAAATCTTACAAATGTCATTTTGTGTGTTCAAAAATTTTTGCTGTTAGTTATTCATCATTTTTTGATTACCTTTAATAACCTATAAAATAAATTTAATAGTTTTATTAAAATAGTTACTGGCTTTTTCCTAGTCACTTGTTTTTATCACTTAAATTTTAATATATATAAAAATCTTCTATCAAATTACCAGTATTTCCACAAACTGAAAAAAAAAATCTTACAAATATTGAATATCATTCGTAATAAATCACTCTGTGTATTCAGAAAATTTTGCTATTGGTTATTATAATTTTATAATAATTTTTTAATTTTCTTTTTTAATTTTTTTTTTTTTTTTTTTTTTGAAAGATAGAATAATTTAGCATTAAAATATCAATTGGCTACTTCCTGATCACTTGTTTTTATACCTTAAAATAGTTTTATTAAAATAGTTATTGGCTATTTCCCAGTCATTTGTTTTCATCACTTAAATTTTAATATATATAAAAAATATTCTATCAAATTACCAGTATTTCCACAATATAGCGAAGATAAAAAAAAAAAAAAAAAAAAAAAAAAAAAAAAATCTTACAAATATTGAATATGATCGTTGATAAATCACTTTGTGTATTCCGGAAATTTTGCTCTTGCTTATTATCATTTTATAATTAATTTTTAAAATATTCTTCCATTTTTTTTTTTTTTTTTTTTTTTCAAATTACCAGTAGAATAATTTATCATTAAAATAGTAATTGGCTATTTCCCAATCACTTGTTTTAGGTGTGTTTTTAATGCATAGGTATTCATTGATATTAAACCTTGTTCTCTCTTGGATTCTAGCCTTGTATTTTCTGCAAACTGTAGTTAATACTATTTAATACATTTTTGTTCAAAATAATATATAAAAATATTTAAAAAAATAATTGCCATTTGGAAATCTGCTTTGTTTATAATAATATGTTAACTTTTATTTTTTCTTAAAAAATGCGAATATTCATTGTATTCACATTGTCTCTACTATGTACATTCTACTATGTACCTGTTTTCAGACTTTAATCATAGTTAAACTTCATTTTATTTTCCTTAAACTTGTTTTTTTTTTAACACATTAAAATAAGAATGTTGTGTTTTGGGTAGTTTTTTTTTTTTTGGTGGGGCTGTAGTCTATTTTTTTTTTTTATTTGGGTGGGTTTGATTTTAATTTCTAGTCATATTCATGTAATTACAAAAAATAAAAATGTTTAATCATGCAATCTGAGTTGCTTTATCTTTTTAATATATATATATATATATATATAGTGTGTGTGTGTGTGTGTGTTTTTTACTTTTTCGTGACTATTTATTGTTATATTTCAGAAGTATTATAGTAATTCATATAATAAAGTTGCTAACATAATCGAAATTTTATCAATTTGTAAATTCTTACAATGACACAAATTTACATATTTTCTTAGTTTAAAGGTACTTGTCTTAGTCACTACAAGAATGAACATTAATTATTTTTAAAAAGTAATTGATTTTAATAGCAGTATTGATTTTTGTTTGTTAATTGAATAATGCAGAAATGTTTTAAAAATATGAATTTCAGAATAAATACATCATCTTACGAAAACAGTTTTTTTAAACTTAATACTTTCAAAGGATAGTGTCTTAAATTTTACAGTTTCTCTCAAACCTAACCTTTTCACTACTTTATCCTAAATTGATTCTATAATCTTCGCTGTATTTTAGTTTGCTTAGAAAGTGCATATGTGTACATTGAAACACACACATCATACCATTCAGTGGTGGGTTTTTCAAGAATAAATCAATCCTTACAATGGTATTTACTGCCAAAAGTGTCATCACACAGTATGTATTTGAGCAAAACTAAATAAAATCCTTTGTTACGGGACTTAACCTATGCATTTGTTTGCTCAAAACAGTAGGATAAACTGTGCACATATTCATTTAATTTCTGAACCTATCTAGAACAAGAATCTAGTTTCAAATATAAATCTCTTTTTCACAACAAACGGTGAAAAGAGCTCTTGACAACATAAGTATTAAGATATATTTTAATCCTATCTTGCTGAAAGTTTCTTGGAATACAGTGACATGTTGTTGCGCGACCTGTGTTCATGCAAATACCGATTTTTTTAATTTTATTATTATTGTTGTTGTTGTTGTTGTTTTCAAATGTTAGAAATGTAAACCTGTCTCCTAAATGAATTTTTGGAGCCAAAAATTGCCTTTTTGGGAGGCTTTCTTTTTTCCTTCGTGATTACCTTGCATTGGTGTATCTGGCAAACTCAGATGTTAAAACTATTACTCTGAACTCAGTTTATTTGCCACCATTTAATCATTTTAATTTTAATCTCAAGACACTTCGAGGTCTTCTTGACCAACTACGTACTCCCTTCATTGTTACTGGAGAATTTAATGGTCACCACACTTTTTGGGATGTGACGATGTAAACATCAGAGGAAAACAGTTGGAAAACTTAATACTCAAAAATGACTTGCTTTTATTTGTTGATACATGTTCTTTACAATTTCTCGATTTGTATCTACTAATATACTAAAACACATGTAATTTTTTTTTATTATAACAGTTCCTGAAGTAAATGAAAATGAAAATTTTCTTAAAATAAACTCTACATAAAAACACAAAATCACCAAAAGTTGTACCTGCGGCCCACCTGAGGATGAACCATGTCTCCTGTGGCCCACTTCTCGAAAAAGGTTGCTCTTGCCTGGTTTAGACACTTGTGATAGTGATAAGTTTCAAATTATTTGGAGAAGGATGGACCTCCATCACTTTACAGATTTGAAAGGTGCAAGCTTCAGCATATTTGCAGCACTTATCTGCAACAATTTGAATTATCGATGCTCATGATCCCAATGTTAATTTCTATCTTGAACGTCATTGCAGATGAAACTTTTCCTAACACTTAGACGGAGCATTTCAGTAATCTGATTGCTGAGAAAAGGAACTTTGAATTCGAAGAAAAAAAACTTGAAATTGTTAACAACAACATAGTCTAACCAACTCTTTTGATTCCCAACAATTAAAAGATTTTATTATACATGAATAATAAATGTGATTTTGCAGGTCATTTATAATAAATAATATAAAATTAGCTTCTGTTAAACCATGCATATAAATAATTGCGTTAATGTTAATGCAGATACAAACCTTACACTGAGAAATATTGTTGTATTATAGTTCTTTGTACATGTTGATCTTGCTAATCCTTTTTGGCTTTTTGTTCATTTGAATTATCTCCTGTAATTGGAAGCTTGGGCAGTTTCACAGCTAACACAGACTGTGTAGTTCAAAAGCTGCTAACATCGTCTTGAATCAAATGGGAGGCACTGCGTGGTCTTGTGAAGAGACATCTATTGAATGTAATAAAACATACATTTTGTAAAATACATTTCATTATTTTAATGCTACTCACAGGTAGATAAACATTGAAATAATATTTTGTGAAAGTTATTTTTACAATAATTGTTTAAACTGTTCTGACAGTGATAGAATGTTTGTTAAGTACATTATAATTAGTTACATAATAATTACGAGTTTCTGTCTCTCTCTCTCTCTCTCTCTCTCTCTCTCTCTCTCTCTCTCTCTCTCTCTCTCTCTCTCTCTCTCTCTCTCTCTCTCTCTCTCTCTCTCTCTCTCTCTCTCTCTCTCTCTCTCTCTCTCTTTTCCCCGTGTTAATTCAACTGAATGTTTTTTGAACAATGGTATATGTTCTTTTGAAAATGCTAATGAAGTTATGTAAATTTTGAAATGTTCATAACGTTATGAAATTACTGAAATTCTTTGTTAAGTGCGAAATGCTTTAATATAGATCATCCATGCACAGATTTTAATGATTAATAGTTTCAGATTTCCATGTCTATGTTTACTCTTTTAATTTTTTTTCTATTATTATATTGACTCTTTTCTGTGTTTGATCATTTAATGCATTACATTTGTTGATGCTTTGTATTGTTTCGAAAAATTATAAACATTTTCTGTCCTCGGTAAAAAAAAGAAAAAAAAGTAAGGGACTGTGAGTTATTCGCTGGCTATCTGTAAACGACTTCACAATATTATTGTTAATAAAAAACAATTTTGGCGGTTGTTATCAGTTTTTTGACATTATGACCATTATTATTATTTTCCCCCCGCAAAATATCGTTTTCTTTCGTGTTATTGTTTGATATATATTCTATTTCTTTCTTTCTTCTTCTTCTTCCTTTTTTTTTTTTTGTCGAAATCTAATAAACAGATGTGTATTGAATCCACGATGTAACTATTATTCATAAAATGTAAAGGAAAAATACCTTTCATCTCGAAAACGCGTAATGTGAAATATTACTTAATATTTCTTTCCGATAATTTATATTTACAGGTGTCATACACAAAAGAAGGCGATGTTCCTTATGAAAGAATAAAGATTGATAGTGTATCACCACCAACAATATCACTGATCTCAGGTGAAGAAAATTAACCATTTTGGAAAATCTCATAAAGAAATATCATTTCATTCATAAATAAAAAAAGGAAGCAGAATGGATAAACCTCAGAAAACAAATAAAACAAAGAAACAAAGCCAAAAAAGCATCACCTTAATCATTTCATATGTGTGAAGTGCTGGTGTATGTTTCTGTATATAACATAGCTTTTGCGTAAAACAAGTGTAGTTCATTAATTTGGTGACTTAAATGTCTGTTTGGTATCTGCCTAACTATCGTACAGGCAACTGATAATAAAAATGAGAGTAATAATAGTCGTAATAATAAATATAACACACACACACTTTTCCTTAGTGTTATAGTTTGTTGCTCGAGTTCTCGAGTTGTGACTTCTTGGGATGGCAGTGCCAGATTGTTATAAACATTTGTAGCATGACAACAGTAACAAAGCTGATTTGAATCGACGGGTAATGGTATCCTTTCAGAAATAAAAATCTATCCTGGATTCAGACTTTCACATTCATGCAATGGTTCTCGAAATGTGGAAACAAGAAAGGGATAACTGATATGCTCAAGCCTCTGTTTTGAACTCACCCTCCACAGAAACCAGGATGGGATTCTCCAACGAAGCGCTTTAATGTACCTCCTGGTCATCCTGTCTTAAAATCAAAACACACACACATATACACACACACAGACACACATACACCCTCACACACACACACAGACAAACACACACACCCTCACACACACACACACACTCACTCACGCACACACACATACACACAACACACATATACACACAAACACACATATACACACATACATTTCTGGTAAGAAAAAACCCAGTTATCTTCAAATATATGAGCAATGGCTCAGTCAATCAGTCCTTCAAAACGTGAATGCTTGAATATTGTATCAGTCTTGCGAAACTGAGATTGATATTGCTTAATCTTTGCACCTATTCCAGTGCTCAAAGTTATTTGTGACTAAATTTGCGGAGTGATAACAGAAACATAACCTTCAAATCATTAGACAAAGATATTACTTTACATCAGTTATATAGGCCACATTCCAGACTCCTCCCGTTTATACGGGTCATGGTTCATACAAAATGACGTAAATAATAAAACATTGTTACAAACCGAACTGCAACACTGAATGATTACCACATCGGTCACGATGTATCAGCAACGAAGAAGCGAACTTGGTATTTCTAAAAATGAAATATTTCTTATAGGCGAGCAGTTACGGTAAGTTACACTGTATAAATCTGTTATATTGTATGTGTTTAATTTTCAAGTCGAGTGAAATGTGTGTTTCACTAAAACTGTTAATCCGCTTAGTACATGTTAGTTATGTAGTTATCTACTACGTTATCAGGGGAATACGGCTATGTTTAAACGTTAATGAGTGTATTACGCAGATGACAACAAACTGCCCTTATATGAGTGTGTGTGTGTGTGTGTGTGTGTGTGTGTGTGTGTGTGTGTGTGTGCCCTGGTTTGGGACTAACCTGTCACTTTGCCGGAGAAATCTGACCAAAGGATGAATATGTGTCGTTTTTCAAATATTAGTTGATAACTTCAATGTAAACTAATTATAATATTTCACTAGATATTAGTAAGTTTATGAATTCCAGTATGAATCTTTGATATTTTGTATTTATTATATTATTTAATCTGCATTTATTTATTTTTTATTTGTCAGATGTTTTGATTAATGTTTATTATGTAAATATAAAAACAGAGAATATCCTAATACCTGTTTCCATTTTATTTGTTATGGCCTGTGTAACATTATTTATTATAAAATGTTATTTATTTATTTATTTTCATCTTGGTGTTCATTATAACAATGTTATTTGGTGTTTTTAATACAAGCTTAAACTGTTTTCGCTCTTTAATAACCCATTGCTCATTCAGTGAAATGTCATGCTGTAATGAACTAGATTACTGTAGATAGAAGAAATAATCATCTTGTGAGATTATCATGCAGATTTACAAGCGTATCAAAGATTACAAGGTCATGTTTGTTAAAGTATTTATTATTATCATTGTTGTAGTTGTTATCACTACTGCTGCTATTTATTTATTTATTTATTTATTGTTCTGTTGTTGTTGTTGTTATAATTATTATTATCATTATTATTATAATTCTATATGCTGCTGCTACCACTAGTACTACAACTACTATTAAAAACGCAGATACGTTAAATGATGCTAAAATTTTTCTTCAAAATATAATTCAGTACTCTTGTTATTATGTTAAGATCATAATGGTTTCAATTTATATTCAAGAATGGGTAATCAACCAAATATAAGCCAATAGACGTAGTATATAACAAAAAAAAAAAAAAAAAACACACAATCAAATAAGTCATTCGAAAATCCAGTCAGATCCTGCTTAAGGAGATGACTAAATTGTGAATTAAGACACAAAGGTCATATTAACTTACTAATTTACGTTGTGATCTTTTGCAACATCATGAAAATATGCATAATGTTATTGTTGTAAAGACAGATCGGGTAAATGTTATTGGATCTGTTTACACTTCACAGTTACTAAGTTTAAATAAATACAGTATAGCATTTCTCAGCAAACATCACAGTTTTAAAACTAAGCTAATATATTCATATCGTATTAGTACAGGAATATTAAAAACAAGAATAATCCTTGGTTTTCCGAACTGTTTCTGTTGTATAAAACTTTGCTCAATGTAATACCTTGAAAAGTTACTATCCTTAACAACAACAACAACAACAACAACAATAATAATAATAATAATAATAATGCCGTTTGACATGATAGAAAGTAATAAATTTCGATATTTCTCCATTATCTCACCAATTCTCAAATAAATAATTTTTAAAATCCATATATGAATTTTATATTATCTTTTTGAATTTCCGCGTTCATTTCAAAAAATATTTTATATTTAATTTTATGTTTAGGAGGTAGTAAAACTCTGATTAATCAAATTCATAACCAACAGAGCCAGAAAAATAAAAAGTTAAAAAAAAGTTTAAATACGAAAAAAGGAAACATATAATACATTTTTGCATAAATATTAAAGAACAGCAGAAAACATGCGTTCTAAATTTTACTTCCAGAATGCAAATGCTTGCTCAAAACATTGTAGCCAGCAGACGACACCATTTTCGTATCTACACGTCGTGTTTCATTGGATGTGATGTCGTTGATTGGCTAATTCAAACGAAACACGTCAGTACACGTGACGAGGCAATCTCATCCATGCGACTTCTTCAAGATCATCTTGTAATACACCACGGTGAATTGTATTGAGAATATTATTATTAGAAATTTTCATGGCATGAAGTTTGCTTAGTATGGAACTGGTTGTAGCATGTGAATATATATAATTTATAATTTTGTTCCCCTTATACGTACGAATTTTTTCTTTGTTTGTTTGTGTGTGTGTGTTTGTGTGTGTATGAATATGGATTTGTATGTACGTATGCTCGTATCCTTGCATGTATGTATGTTTTTACATATATGTATGTATATATATATTTCTGTGTGTTTGTGTGCATATTTGTTTATTCGGAATATGTATCTTTGTACCTGTAAATGAACGTACTTACTTGTTTAATCGTACGTGCACAGTAAAAATAACAGAACAATACAGAGCTAGATACTTATATTTAAACTTACTGTGTTGATTTTACAGTGTGTAACAAGCACGTGTTCAAAGATGAGAACTTGTTTTATCGGTTTAGACGCGATGATGATTCATATATGCGTTACAACGATCTCAAATATTTTTACAAAGCATTGTACCTCAGCCAAAGGTATTGGAATCTTTTCCTTTTTGTATATTTTTGTATATTTTTTATTTACTTATTTTATTTTATTTTATTTTATTTGTTATTTAATGTAATGATAAAATTTAATTTTACGGCACTGGCTTTATTATTATTATTATTGTTGTATTCATATGTGATTTAATGTCTTTTTCGTCTAATTCAGTATTTAATTATTTTAATTTAATTATTTAATTATTTATTTTAATTTAATTATTTAATTAATTAATTTATTTAATTATTTATTTTAATTTAATTATTTAATTAATTAATTTATTTAATTATTTATTTTAATTTAATTATTTATTTCCATTTTGTTTTCCAATTGTTTTTGTTTTGTTTTTTTTTTTTTTTTTTTTTTT